>CM053788.1:31316614-31499114 GCA_028749045.1 Cupressus sempervirens
TCTCCTCTTCTTCCTCCTTATTTGCTTCCTTTTCTATTCTTCCTTCCTCACCTTTCTTCTCCTCTTTCTTTCTTGTCTCCTTTTCTTCTCTTCTCTTTGAACTAGCCTCAACCATATATTCCTCATTAAATACATCATCAATTTACTTGTATATTGATTTTCACAATTTTGTGGATTTATTTACAATATCCTCTATCTTATTTTGGAGAATGCAAAATGCTCCATTTTCAAGAGAAAATTTTTTATTATGCCTTTTATTTGCTTTAGGTATTTGACCTTTAATCAGGTCTGGCAATATTCTAGCTAGGATTTATTCTCTTATCTCATTCTCCATTTGCAAGCAAAAATGCCACTTATCTGCAACTATCTTGTATAGTTCCTTGGGCATTGTACTATCCAATTGTAGAGGTGTGTGTTTGTATTCAGCAATCATTACATAATTTCATTCCTCTATTTTATTTTTCCCTTCTTTATTGGGGTAGAAGCAAGGAGTTGGGTTTAAATTTCATGGAAGTCTATGGATTGAGATCATGCTCTTTTAGAAATGGGTACTTGTTTTAAAAAATGGGTACCTATTTTAGGCTCGGGTGCTTGATCCAAAATTTAAAAAATGGGCACCCATCTTTTTAAAAATTGGGTACCAATTTTTAATTTTCAAAAAATAGGTACCCATTTTTTAAAACATAAAAAAATTGTGTTTATTAGAAATAGGTATCTATATTTTACTTTTAAAAAATGGGTACCCATTTCTAAAAAATTAAAATTTTTTACTTTGGGGGGAATTTTGTATGCCGATTTGACTTTTTATAAACGGGTACCCATTTTTTGAATTTAAATAATGAGTACCCGTTTCTTACAATATTGGGCAGAATTTTTTTCTCCTACCTCAGATTTTAGTTTGGGACAGGCTTGGTGAGACCAAGCCTATCCCTTGACCTCTCAAGATTTGGCCAAGGCATTGAACTAACAAATTTATGCCTTGCCGTAATTTTTAGGCAATCTTCCCGATAAAAAATTGTTATGAAACAAAAACCCATTAGAGCTCTTACTGTCCTAATTTTAGAAATTTAAATTTTATAGTGCTATGATTTTATTTACTATTTTTGCATTATTTTTTAATGAAAGGTGGTACCTAAATGTAAAATAGTGAAGTTCACTAAATCTTTAATAACTTTTTTATTTTTATAATTTTTCTTAAATTAATTTATATGCATCAATCTTCATTCAATTCTTTTGAGGTTCAAAAAAAGAATTTTTTAAAAAAGTGAAATTTTGATCAAATTTTGGTGTCTATACCGAAGAGGTTTTAAAATTTACCTTTACAACCAATTAATAATTAATACTAAAAAGATTATTCAATAAAAAATTAAGGAAAAATGTTGTCATCAATCTTACATGTACTAGGCAAATCCTTTGAAAAGAATTAATGAAAATTCATTTATTTGTGTCAAATTATGGTGTCCATACATGAGTGTGTTATGGTCCTAAAATAGGCATTTTGAAAAAGTGGTTTTTAAAGATTCATACCAAAAACAAAATCTATCATATGGGTATATAAATAAATTACATATTCAAAAACTAGATTTTGAGCACAAAGTTTTTTATTTTTGAAATTTTTTTATATTCAATATCTAAATGCCTCAAATTTTGACATCAATTGACAAGAAATTTCAAAAAAGGGAAAAACACTTCCACTTTTTGCCCAAAAGTGAGACCCAACTTCTTGCACTTACCCATTGAGCTTATTAAAGTCTATAGTCTTTAAACCATTCAAGTTTTATTTTCTAATATCTACACATAACTTGTCAATGGTTGACTTTGTGGGATGACTTACCACTTTAAACTAACTATTATCATCTGACTTTGTTCTTTCTTCATCTGAGTTTGGCTAGGCAAAATATTTTCTTCTCTTCCTTGGTTCTTCACCAGTCTTCTTTGTGGCTTTCTTTTTCTCTTTGGCTTCACCTTTTTCCTTTTGAGTTTTAGCCCTAGTGGTAGCCCTTGTAGTAGGCATCTTTACTTTGACTTCAATGGGCTTTTTCCCTTTCTTTGCCTTGGGATGAGGTGCAGAACAAGTTTTGGCTTTTCTTTTGGTGGCTTTGGCTTTAGTGGGTGCTCCCTTAGCTTCTTCTTCCTCAACACCTCCTTCTTTTTCCTCTTCTAGGTCCTATGCCAATTCTTCTAGCCCTTGCCCTTGCTCACCTTCTTCCTTACTATCACCTTCAGCTTCTTCTACTTCTTCTTCACCTGCTTCATCTTCAATATCTGCCCCAAATGTCTTCTTTATTTTTCTTATCATCTTATCTTTCTTCTTTACTACAGATGTTGTCTTTAAATCTATCAACACTGTGGATTTGACAATATCCTAAGTTCTATTAAAATGACGAGCATCCTTGTCAATTTCTTCTGCAAGTAAAGTAGTGATTGTAGCTAAAGTGATGGGGACGCAACCCAAGCATAGAATGGACACAACAGGAAAGGGAAAATTGTATTAATTGTGTAAATATGCTATTACATTCAGTACAAAGAAAATAGACTTCAAAGCATGCCCTAAGGGCTTACAATAGTATAAATCTGGAGATAAATTCTCCTTTCAGTACCTCCTCTCAAACTACACTTTGAACTGCCTTTTACAATGCCACAAATGTTCTTAAATAGACCCTAGAGGGTTAAGGATTAGGAATACATTCTAG
The DNA here is from genome assembly GCA_028749045.1 of Cupressus sempervirens. NCBI lineage: Eukaryota > Viridiplantae > Streptophyta > Pinopsida > Cupressales > Cupressaceae > Cupressus > Cupressus sempervirens. The sequence goes on from CM053788.1 coordinate 31,319,308, forward strand.
AAAGTGCTAGTAGGCATCCATTGACCAAATAGAAGGCTCTAGAAGTCACATTAGAAGTCAGCACAAAATTAGAAGAATCCATAAATGGTAACCAAACTTTCGGGAGGCATAACTTTTGAACCGTAGCTCCGATTGACAAACCGTTTACATTTTTGGAAAGCTCTCGAAGCACTTTATAGCCTTGTAGACCAGTTTTTCTGATCCCCCATTTTTTGGGTCCTATTTGAGGTCATTTAATTCCCCTAACCTAACTTTGTAGCATTCTTAGGATGTCTCTAGAAATCAAAAAATTGCGATAACTTTCAAACCATGGGGCCTTTTTGACCTGATTCTTTTTCTGGAATGCTCTAAATTACCATGAAAATATTTTGACCAATTTAAACCTTCTAGTTCACCAAAATGATGGCTTAATTACATACTCCTATTTTTTTGGCATTTACACATATCCCAAGGTGATTAAAAACTCTATCGTAGAACACTGATAGTGGAATTGTGAGAGTTGGAACCTTTATTTGACCCAAATGGGTATCCAAAAATGAAAACACCTAAAAGAAAAACTAAGTCTAAGTACATTTTTTTGGGTGACACAAGATTGCCCTTATGCCTCTGGATGCTCCTACATCATAAAGCTTGCTCTACATCGAGCTCATATCCAAGTGGCCTAATCCATCTTACTCTAGGTATTGTTGCTTGGATGTAGGTGTAATCTATGTCAACCAAGAAAAAAATATTATTTACATGTTGCTCAACCAATGATGTTGATATCCTTATCCTTTGTTTCATGAACCTCTTGAAGTCCTCAAAGTAGCCTGTCATCTGAACATCAAAATTGTCTCCCATTTGCTCAATAAACTCATTAACTTGTGTGACAATTGTCTTGTTAGGATCCCATTTTATGTTTCCAATTGAAGGAAATTCTTTCGTGACATAGAAAATATGCAAACCAATATTGACCCAAATTTGTATTGAGATCATTTAGATTTCCTTATGGCTCCCAAAATTTCATTGATTTGTTGTAGCATGAGCTCTTCTAGATCATATGTGTGGTCCTTCTTTACAAGTGTATATGCAACATCTACTGCTATACATGACACATTTTTCAATCTACTTTATTGATAGAATTTATGAGATATGACTCTAATAGTGAAATCAAGTAGGAGATCTATGATGGTATCTATGGTCATTCCTCTGTTGTTCCATTTGGCACCTGTGTTCTTCTCTATGGGCTTGTTTTTATCACTTCTCAAGGTCTTATCCTGATCTTGGATTGGGAATCCAATAACCCTATGAACAATTTTCTTTGTGATCTTCCCTGGCCCTATTTCTAACCAAAATGATCCATCATGAATTCAACTTAACACTATCCAAATCCATTTAGTTTTAAATACAATGGGGAAAACTAGGGCTTTAGTTAAACCCTTCTAAACAATTTGAAAATCTTCCTTCAATACACCCTTGTCACATAACTTATCAAAGCTATTGAAAATTTCAAGGTCAACTATGGCTCCAATCTTATAATTATAACATTTTATAACATCTTGGACCATTACAACTTTGTCTGGAATGACTAACAAAGCACTTGCTAGGTCACTTTTATAGGAAACTTTAGGTATTGGCCTAAATTCAGGTTGTTTAATGTCATTGCAAACAAGTTGAATCTCATAATCATCCTTTCCCTTTGTGGTTTTAGACCTTGATGCTATCTTGATTGAACTAGGGTTTAATATTAAATAAATTTTCAAATACTACATAGCTTGACACTTGATGAAATACCTTTGAATCAAAGAGTTTGAGTTGAATTGTTGTTGGGATTGATGCAAATTGCTGCTAAATCACTGTTTGGTCACCTCTTCACTCTTCTTGTCTTTTCTTTGTGTTCGAATGGCTTGAAAATGAGTGATTTTCAACTTTATTAGATTCAAAACCTAGCATTTATTGCATAGTGCTTACAATTGTACACTTGATGCTTGAAGGATTTAGTATAACTCGGCTCCCATTTTGATTTATTTACTTAGCTTCCACTAACATATCTCATTTGACATCAACTAGACTTTGCAACTTGGCATAAACTGGAGTTTCATTTAGCATCCAAGTGTAGCTCAACATCTTCTATAAAATTTTAATTTTTAAATCGACATCTTTCCTCATGTAGATTTCTTCTTGGCAACACTTCTTTGTTCTTTTGGGCTTATGTATGATATATCTTTATATATATCAGTCCCATGTACCTGTCTTGTGCTTAATTAGATGAAGTGTGATCACTTGACCTCTTGGGTGAAGTGACTGGATGTACTTGATCCATCTCTTCTTTTCCATGTCTTTTTCATTTCTATCTTGATGTGTTCCACATCAACTTTTTCTTTACCCTTGTTGACTTCTAACTTGGGTGCTTTAGCCTTTGTTGGACAGTTCCTGCTGACATGTCCTATCTTCAAGAAACTAAAACATGTGGTTTAGCTTAACCATCTACTATAATTTCCCTTGAAGTGTGTTCTTATGTAGTTCTAAGGGACATGACTATATTCATTATAGTAGTGACAACTTTTCCTGGTGTTGTAACCCGAATTGTAGTAGTGTGCATAGTTGTTTCTCCTTGCAAGCTAATTAGATTTCCACATAGGCTTTGATCTACACTCAAAAGCTCTATGTCCATACTTTTTGTAGTTATAGCAGTGACCTTCAAATCTTGGTATCCTCATGAATTTGGTTCTACAGTCTTGTGTTGAGTGTCCTTGCATGTTACACTTGTGAAAATAACCTTGGTTTTTGGATGTGTCATGCTGATTGGTCTTTCTACTCCTACAAACAATAGCAGTGGGCCCCTTTTTATCACAAAAATGACAAGTGGGTTTGGTGTTCTTACCTTTATTGTTCTTTTCTATTGCAGTCTTGGATGATTCTCCTTGTTTAGTGCTGGTGTAACCAAGCCCTGAAGTATCATTACTAGCCCTTGCTGATTTCAGCAATTGTTCAAAGTACCTGAGAGCGTGATTTGGTTTGTTGTAGCTTTCCACTACCTCCTTTTCTCTCTTTAGTTCATTCTAGAGATCTTAATGTCCTTCATGTTTAGGTCATGATGAGCATTCATCATTTGACTTAAGGTGTCTAGCTGCATGTTTGAGATCTTTTCAAACTCAATTGTCTTCTCCCCAAGTCTATTGGTGAGATTTCTCTTGTCATCTTCAAGAATGGCTCTATCCTCAATTTCTCTCTTCTTTTGTTCAGTTATTTCACATAACATTATTGCTTGTGATTCTTGTTCCATATTAAGAGATCTTATCTCTTTTACTTGAGATCTATTTTTCTCCATCAATTCTGCTATTGCCGCATCAAATTCCTTAGAATCTCCATTGGAAAATACTTGTGTGGTATCAATATCCTTGTAATGTATGCTAGTCTTAGCTATGGCTACCTCCTTTCTTCTTTTAAGGATTTTCTCAGTTCCTCTCTAGCTCCTTCTACTTTATGTAGAGCTAATTGCACATCAATCACCTGATTGCCAATATTCTTCCCAAGTTTGAAGACTTCCATCTTCTGAACTTTTTATCCAAACTACTAGGCTTCTCCTTGTGAGAACCAAATCTTTGATAACAATTGTTAGAATGTTCAAATGGGAAGAGTACTTCTAAGAGGGGGGTGAATTAGAAGTAACCAATTGTTATTCTTTTAAACCTTCATTAATCTCATAGCTGAAAGTAAAGTATATGCATGTAAACATATAAACAAACATGAAACGAAAACATGCATCAACACATGAAACAAGAGATTTGGTAACCTAGAAACAATTTAGGAATAAGAAGGTAAAACTAGGGTGGGGATGACACCCACAAAAAATGCTACAGCAATATGTTCAACCAATTTTGATGGTTTGCCTTATCAAAAGACTACCTTGTTAAAGGCTTTACACTATATCAATAGTGACATGGTTAGAGGATTTACAAACACTTTACATGAAGTGTCACCTATTAAAGGATTTATAATAGGTTGTTAAACCCACCTAATACATAGGTTTTTCATCACCTTCTCCAAAGGTTTTCCTACCTAGCTATTAGGCTAACCTATCAATATAGGATTTCAGCATCTAATACAATGGTGAGAAAGTATTAGAACATTTGACCTAATAGAGTGCAATCCTAAATTGCTAGATTTAGGTACTAGATCTATTCTTCATGTTCTAATCCTTGCTTGATCTTGTCCTTTTATGTGTCCCATGTACTATTCTCATCAACTAGATATGAAACTGCTATACTATACCTCTAACTCTTTCCTTCTTCACTCTAAAATTTTGCTATAATCTCCCCATACACTATTCTCTTCTTTTGTTTTAATGGAGTTTTTAACCTCCTTTTAAATATTATAAAGACTTAGGATTGGATATGGATCTACAATCCACATTGAACCTCAAATTCCTACTCATACCTTGCATTTTTCTCATTGGTTGCATGCCTTCTCCATTTTTCTAATTCGTTACATGCAGATTGCATAGGGAATGTATATGATTCATACTTATCCTTTTTCCTTTTTGAAATCTCTCTATATCAGCTCCAAAAATGGTTTACATTTGAGTTTTTAAGGGCACAAACTCATATGCTGATTCTATGTTACTCGACACATAATGGATTGCTAGTGCTCAGCACATACTACCTAGATTCCTTGGCACCTATTACACTTTGTCTCGTTTGGCACTTACATGATTATGGCTCATTTGACATATACTAAATTCTAGCTTTCTCGACATCAACTATGACTTGGCACCTATTTGTCACTCAACATTTATATACTACTCAGCACCTTAAGTCACTCGACACATGTTAAAATACTAACTCGGCACACAGATTGTGGCTCGACATATATAGTGTATTCGACTTCAATACAAAAAAATGCTTAACTATGTTGACACTGTAATGTCAAAACTATCTAAGACCAACAAGAGGAGGCCAATATTGAGGCCAAATTAATACAGATTCAATCCTCCATTACTCCACATCGAGAAGTTCTACATAAGGAACTTGCCTATGTAGAAAATTTTTTGAAGAAAGACCCAAATCTTTCTACCTTAGAAGGCCTTGTACATCTTGCAGTAGAGATAGTCATCCAACACAAATAACTAGAAATAGCATTGAACAATTGGGATGCTTCTCTAAAGATGATCATGGAGGTAAATAAAACTTTTTTTGGCTATATATTCTATTCATCCTTAGGACCCTTTGACATAAGTGTCAAAAAGGGGGAGAGATAATAAAGAGGGGGATATGCATTATGAAAATAAGAATGATGGAGATATAGTTACTACATTCTTTCACAGAGGTAACAAAGAATATCCAAAGGGGGAGATATTCAAATTTTGTGAAAGTAATAAGGATACAACCAAAAAGGATGTAAAACCTACAAGAAGATGTGAAGATGTATCAGAAAAAATAGGGTACAAATAGATATAGAGTACATACAAGGAAAATAGTATTAGATACATCAGCATGAGAAAAACTCAGTTAAAGAATTTTGGTTACATAAATGGCACATCAGCTCAGGGGGAATTACAAGATTTTGAGGTATACTAATTTTTTTCTAAATTCTTTTTTATATTCCAAATAGAATATGTAGTATACTCATAAAGATAATATTTATAATGCTTAGTTAAGTTTTTTTGCCAGTCATGTCAAAGGGGGAAATTTTTGGTCTTAGATAGGTTTTGATAATTGAGTGTCAACACACCTAACCAATTCTCAAGATGATGCTGATTATAACACATAAGTCAAGCTATAGTGTGTGGCGAGCCAAAGAATCCAATAGGTTTCGAGTGAACATCAAGTGCCGAGTGAAGTTGAAGTGTCAAGTAATAAGTTATGCTGAGTCACTATAGATGCCAAGCATAGTATAGATGATGAGTGAAAAAAAATTACTATAGGAGCCAAGTGAGAAAAAATTCCTATATGTGTCAAACATTAGCAACTAGTAAGTGCCATGTAACAAGGAATTAGCACATGAGTTTTTATCTTCACAAACTCAGATGTAAACCATTTTTGGAGCCAACATAGGATGAGTATCAAAGGATCTTGAAGATAAGATCAAATATTTTGTATTACTTATGTAATCAAAATGTAGCCAGTAAGAAAAATGGAGAAGGCATGTAACCAATAGGAAAAGTGCGAGAATTGAGCGAGAAATGAAGAGTAAATATTGATCATAGATTCATACCTAACCCTAAGTCTTCAAAATCTTTAAAAGGAGGACAATACCCCATTATATGTGGATGTGTGATAAGTGTATGGGTGAATTATAGAAAAGTTCAGAGGGGTGTTTAAAGACTGAGAAAGAACAGGGCAACATTTTAGCATTTAGTTGATTGAGAACAAAGTATTAGAGTTTCAAGGAGAGACATATTAAATCAAGAAAAGATCACACTAGATAGAGTAGAATAAGGATCTAGAATCAGCAATTAAGGATTGCAATTCATTAGGTCAAGACATTCTACTATACTTTCTAATCATTGTATTATAAGAATGAAAATCCTATGTTGATAGTTTGGCCTAACAATTATTTTTGGTTTAATAGCCATATCATAGATCCATAACAAGATTGTAAATCCTTTAACAGGGTGGCATTCCAAGTGAATGTTTGTAAATCCTTTAACTAGGTCACTTTTGACAGGGTGTAAAGTCTTTATTAGGATAGGCCTTTCACAAGGTAGACCATTGGAAGTGGCCAAACTTTGTAACCTTGAATAGTTACATATATTTGCAGTGATACTTTGTGAGTGTCATCCCCACCCCAATTTTACCTTCTCATTTTGGAGGGTTTTTAGGTTACTAAATCTTGTGTTATCTATTTTCATGCATGTGTTTGCTTTCATGTTTATTAGATGGATTAGATGCATGTGAAAGATCTCAGTTTAATGGTTTTGAAAAGGTTAAAGTTAGTTACTTCTAATTCACCCCCCCCTCAAAAGTAAACCTTCCCGCTTGTAGATTCCAATAGTAAAGACATTACGAAGGAATGAGAACAAAGGAAAATATTCAAGGAAACAATAGTGAGTGTGATGAACAAATTTTTAAACCTTTTTAGTAGTGTAACTATCAACATCTCTAGAAAAAATATTAAATATTTATCAAAATGCTAATTTCCATGAAGACAATGAAATGGTATTGAACTTAATATTCATGTTCATTTCTATGCCTTTGTGGTAGGTTTAAAGAAAGTGGAATCATTTCCTATGTAGATGGAATAAGTAAAAGAATGTCAAGTGGCAAAGTATGATCATGACAATCTTTGAAATCATTCTGACTTTTCTTTCAACAAAGCACAAAAATAGTGCTCAGTCCAAAAAAGTGAAAAAATACATGTGAGAAGACTATGTAGTAGTTATGTGCAAATGGAATAGAGGTGTCCAATTGAGATCAATGATTGATTAAGGTATAATGAAAAACCTCTTAAAAGATAGTTTACTAATATATCACATACATTGTAGTCATATGGTAAAAAGCATGGAGAACCTTTATGGTAGAGGTATATAAGAACTAATTTAATGGATCATATGATAGTGAATTTAACAAAAAACAAGACATAGTGAGACAACAATCTTAATAAATCTAGTTTTCATGTGCAATAAAATAGAAGACATTTAGTACTATTTATAGTAGTCGTAATAAAATTAAAATATTTCAAGGATCTTTTAACAAAACACCTAGTTTTGTATGTGCAAGATGACTCACAATCAAATACTACAATGAGTTCTAAAGTTGTGAGTTAGTTCATAAAGGGATAACCACGAATGAACAATCATAGTTCTAAAGATATGAAGAGGAGCTCCAAATTCCATTTAGGTGGTGATAGGTTGGTAGTTTGAAGAAAGTTATTATCTACTGCTATTTTTTCAATGTTGAGCTCTATCAGAATAAATTTACAAGTTTCAACTAGCATGAACTAAGAATTCAACAAAGGCTTTCAAATATTTTTGCATACATGTCAGTGCACTAGTGATATATGGTGATTTTGAGGCTACACTATATCAATATATTATTATATTGTTATGAAAAATGGTTATCTAATGAATAAGAACCTAACAAATCTAGAGGTCCAAAGATGTGCAATAGTCATAGCACTAAGGATAAGACATTGAAATAGTGAGGTTTTCCCTTTGGAGAATGTGACAGTTATAGCATTATGGCAATAGTAGTGTTAAAGAATATGACAATAGGTGCTCCAAATTCATGACCTAAATGAGAAAAGGGATTCCAAAAGATGTCAAAACAATGAAGTTCATGGTTGTCTTGTTGGTGATATGAAAGATGATTTGTATAGTAGACAAAGTGTCAAATTCAAGAAGAAGAACAAAAAGGTTTAGGAAAGTCATTTGTCACAGGTGAACATGGGACATGCATTCCATTATCTTAAAGCACTAGCATAATACACTTTTAAGGATATTAATGCCATGAAAGTGGAGCCTTAAGCTAAGAGACATAGATTGAATGAGGTCAAGCAATAGATATATGAAAGTTCTTTGTAAGAGCTAAAAAAAATTAGATACTTTCAGCCTCTATATTCACCATGCATTAGTTATGGTTTGTGACCAAGTTTTGAAAGGTTTTGTAAATTTTTTCAAAGATAATTGTTTGCTATGAGTTTTAGAGTTGTTTATCATGAAAGGGCTACAAGTCTTTTCTACACCATGGAAATTCCATGGTCTTCTAGATTTCAAGGCTATAGACCCTAATGTATTATATTGTGCAATTAGGGGACCTAAAAGTGAGTGCAAAGAATTCTTTGACCAAGCCCTAAGTGAGATAGGCAATTCCCATCTAGAGATTATAAACAAAGAAAGAGCTCTCGAGAGAAAATCTTGAAGAATGAAGACCTGCCATTTAGAGGGATTGAAGAGGAGTATGAAGAGGTTCTGACTTGTGGAGGAGGAGTCTTGATGAAGTGGGGAAGGTGTCTTAAAATTGGGGACAATAGGTAGCCACAAAAACCCTACCAAAGCCTCAATTTTTCTATTTTTGTTGTATGGCCTATACACACCCTGAGACCCTAAAAATACTTGAGCATGTGTCCTATGTATCAATTGTTCTTAAGGCTAGAGGTATTGAAAATCTAAGATAAAGGATCTATTGGCCCTAGAAATCTAGGTGGAGGCCTAATCAGGGGCTATCCTTGTAGCCCTTTTATGAAGAAATCTTGAAATCGGGTACAAACCAATTATTGTTATCCATTCAAGCATAGTACAAGTGTTCCAATAACACCTTAGGACATCAAAAAAACTATGGTTGGATTGGGGAGTGCTATGATACCCTAGTAGATCTAGAGAACCTTTGGTGGGATATTGTTCATAGAAGAGTAAGGAAGTGATGCTACAAGTTTTGATCAGTTAACCTAGTGAGGAGGTTGGGCAAGGTTAGGGGATGTTCTAAGTAGCAAGATATCCTATAGACCACATAGGTGTATAGAAACCACCAAGATCCACATATAATATATAAGGTTGCACAGGGACGGGGTACTTGGGGTACTTAGGGTATGGGTATGGGTACAGGTATGGGTATGGGTACATCTATTTATTATAATAGGGGACAGGGGTACTTGGGTATGTCAAAGTTTATTTTTAATTATAATTTTATATTTATAGAAAACATAAATTTATGAGTCATGAAAATGATTTTTCAAATCAAGAATGGTGATAAAGTTTGCAAATGTAATATATTGTTTTAGTTTCAAATTTGTGATATGTTTATAATAATAATTTATGATAAATGTTTAGATTCATAACATAGAAGGAAAGCTTTAAACATGAACAAGAATATCATAAATCATATGACAATGACATATTGGAAATGATAAATTTCTAGCTTTAACACTGATAAAGTTTATTGTTGATCAATATTGTATCAAAAATTCAAATTGATTAGGTAGTGAATTAAGCTTGATAAAAAAAAAATATAGAAGCAAAAATTTAAACATGAACAAGAACATAAATCATATGACGATGAAATATTGGAAATGATAAAATTATGCTTAAATAGTATAAAGTTTATTGTTAATCAATATTCTATCAAAGTTTCAAATTGATTAGGTATTGAATTAAGTTTGATAAGAAATGAACTGACACACAAACAAAAAAATGAAAAAAAAAATCTGAAATCTCAATCAAGCTCCTTAGCTATGATGCTCTCCACTAAGTACCAAGTACTTGGGATAAGTGTACCTGGTACTTGGGTATGTGGGTATGATTACCAAGGGTCTAGGTACAAGTACCCATGCAACCTCATAATACATTATGATAACCAATAATGTCATACATGAATGAACATATAATATATTATGATAACCAATAATGTCATACATGAACAAACATATAATATATTATGTTAACCAATAATGTCATACATGACGAAACATATAATATATTTAGATAACCAATAATGTCATACATGAACAAACATATAATATAAAATGATAACCAATAATGTCATACATTAAAAAACAAATAATATATTATGATAACCAATAATGTCATATATGAACAAACATATCATATATTAACAAATAATGTCATAAGCCTAATAATGTCATGCATCAAATAAATGTTATAAATCAAATATAAAATGTCACATATACATCAAATGTATATCAAACATGTCCATGGACATAAAATCCAACATATATGTCTATTGATGCCTATACATGTATGTCTATCAACTATATCTTCTCCTTACCATGAGGGGAACAAAACAAATCTATAGAGGTCTTCGATCATCATGTGGAGGGAGATGATGGTGATGATGGGCTCTTCCTCACATGCTCGCTTGTCCTCTTGTTGAGGCTCTTCTCTAACTTAAGCTGATACAAAAAAAATAGATATGAATCAATAATTATTATACATTGAAATCAAATATATGTACACATAAAATTAATTACTTTCTTATTACCATCAAGTAGTTGCTCTACAAGTCCACCTTGAAGGCTCGTCGATGATTGGGTGTAACAAGACCCTACAAAAATTCAATTAATATAATCAATTATAAATAACATTAGAAGTTTTGATACTAACTATTATAAAAACAACTAAAACCAAGAAAATTCTTGCATACATACCTCAATCAATGTTTGTAAACTAGTCATAGATGCAACCACTCCATGATTGATGACTGCAAAAGATGAGAAGGAGTCTTAGATGTCAAGAGCTACATGTCATACAATACACGTTACATGTAACATGAAACATGAAACAAATATAATAAAATAAATTAAATTAATGTGAAACAAATATACCTCTATAAAGCTTGTATAACGTCTAGGCTTAGAGTCCATAGTGAATGTCGAGGGTCTTGTAGAGAATTGATGCACATGAATAATTTTTTTTATCAATCCTTCATATGATGACTTAATATGTGTGTGTGTGTGTGTGTGTGTGTGTGTGTGTGTGTGTGTTAATTTAAATCATTAAATTGATACATACCTTTGGACTCATTGTCAAGACAAAAAATGGGGTCGAGGGATCGCTACTAGGGGCCACCAACACTCTGACCTTGAATTTTGAACAATGTAAATACATGCTAATTAATTAGTCATTCACTATACATATAAAATATTATAATTGTAATTTACCTGTGTGTCAATGCCAAATGTTTCATTCAAGAACTGATTAGTAATGAGCCCATCATCCACACCATCTCCAACATGATTGAAAAATGTGCACAAGGATCTACATGATGTGCACATGTGACCATGATGTGCAGAAGGCTCCTCTTCAACTAATGGACTTGTGAAATGAATGAGCATTTGTGTCAAAGCATTAATAGTACCTAGAATGTTGACCTCTACATGTTCCTTCACAACTGAAGGAATAGTTACATGCTCATCATGTGGCTTGACTATAGGTTCCCTAGCTACCTTAGGGTCATGACATGCCTCCAACATCTCAAATGATGACTCCACACCTCTACCTTGAGATTCTAATATATCAAAATAATTGGAGATCTCCCCAAGGGAAAACTCACAATACAATTTCCTTAAGAAATACATTGGTACCTCGTGATTATTGCAGGGAGGGGCATCAAAAACCATCCACCATCTAAGCCAAAAATTATTTCTAATACCATCATGTATGCACCAATGGAGGGGGAACCATTTAGTTGACTCTCCAACAATATTTTGTTCACTAGGATTTCTAAACAATGTACAAATTCTACCTTTTAGTATTTTATTTTTATATTTTTACATCTTCATATGTTAATTTGTTTGGATAATATATTTTTCATTCATCCCTCTTAACTCACCAAATATCTAATTGACCACTAACAGAAGCTATGCGGGTCTTAATGGACTTGAGGGAGGATGCCAATTGAGCTCTTATTGGATAGGTTTGTCCACAAGATTTCAACCTACCAATTAGTGCTTCCAATTCATTTTTGTCTCTTTCTATTTCATTTATTATGTTTTCTTGTGTGCCAGGAGGAGGTCTTCCAATTGGTGTAGGTTGCAAAATTTGTTCTTCCTGTTGTGGAGGGTTTCGATTCTCAGCTTGTTGAGGATTTTGGTTTTGATCTTCTTAGGGATTTTCTAGTTCATTATTCACATTTCCTGATAAAAAATCAATTGATATATATATAAATAAACAAATTTAAAGAAAATTTAAGAAAAACCTACAAAACAATACAAAAAACATATAAAATAATGCAAAAAGAAGGTTAGACAACATATGGCATGCTCGTGATCTCAAACTTCGATGGTGAGGAGGCATATAGACAAGGCAGATGGCAAAAACCTTCAATTTTCTCAAGTCGTGTATGCACTATGAGGAGGGGAAGTTGGAAATGAAGAAAAAATGAATGGGCTACGGGTATGCATCCCATTTATAATAATTCAAGTTTTCTAAAAGTGCATATGCACTATAGCACGTACGCACTATTGAAAGTAAGGAAAAAAAGGTGTCACCTTTTTAATGCACTATTGAAAGTGAGCTCTGCTAGAAGCTAACCCTGTCAACATTTACAAAACACACTATTAAATGTGACCTTGTTAAAGGATTTAATCACCCTATTAGGAGTGGTCTTGTTAGAGCACTTTATATAATTCCATTACAATGACGCCTTCATTAAAGGATTTACTTATGACTGTTAGGTCAACCTTTCTTAAAGGATTTTAAATACTAATACAATGGTTAGAAAGTAACATTAGGTTTTATCTTATTAATACAAGTCACTTTCCAATTATAGATCTTAATTTGGCTCAAATATTGATTCATTGTCTAGCTTTCATTTCCATCTCAATCTTTGATTCACTTAGCAACCCTTCAAGTGATCACTCTTCACCTTTTTTCAATTCTTTTGAGGCTTCTTCTTTAGTTCACTAGTCATTAAAATCAACAACTTCTCCAACCTTTAACAACATAGAAAGTTATCCCATGTACCTCCTTGAATAGGAAACTCTAATATTTTGTAGCTTAATCACCATCATAGATTGTAGGTTTAGGTCAGATTCATTGAATTCTTATAAAAAAATTTTCTCTTCTTTCTATTCTAGAAACTTCTCCAAAATTCTCCTTGAATTCTTGCATAGAAACATGAAAACATGGTTTCCCTTCATGTAAATATTATAGGTCATCCATCATTATCTTCAACATGCTTTCTATTTCCCAAGAAATTAACTTTTTCAGCTAGAAATTATATTCCTCATAAACTATTAAAATGTTGTCCCTCATCAATCACTATGTTTTGACACTCAATCATCACTAGATTACTCAGTCGCTACTATATTTCTTGTACAACACATATACTGCTCTTCATTCAATATTTATGCTCGATCAATATTGTTTTTTCTCAATACCTTCTATGGCCCGGTCGACACTAGCATCATTGACACATGTATTACAAGTTCCTCACTCTTTTGCTCTATTTCTCAATCAAGCATATGCATTTGATCTATCTTTGATTACTTCTTCAGGGATTTAGTGTAAATATCTTCTTCTTTTATAGTATGAATTAGCAATCACTTTATCTTGTCAAACTCTAATTAATCAAGTGCTCATTTGTAGTTTACTCTTTATAAGTCAAGCTTTCATCTTGGTTCTTTTATTATGACCAACTTCTCAAATCCTCTTCATTAATAAAATAGATATGACACTTACATTGGATTGATAACTATCTCACCATTAAGGTTTTCCATGAATGACAACATAACAATTATTTGAATAGTAGTTTTTGACAATTTCACTCTTTGGCATTGATGGCAACACATGTAGTTACCATGCAATCCCAAAACTTGTACTAAATTAAGAAAATTCCTAAAATAGGACTATTTACTTCAACTTGTAAAATAGTCTGGTCAATGCATTTGATGCAGGGCACCATTAGATCTTAAATATCCTTGTCTAGGGGAATCACTGCTAATTTATCTCTAAGATATTCATGAGCATATTTAGGTAAAGGTTTAGTGAATATATCTATTATTTTCTCCATAGTATTTACATAGCCCACTTTTTCTTATTTGTTTTTAACTAGATCTCTCAAGTAATGATACTTGATAGAAATATCTTTAGTCTTCGTGTACATTACAAAATTCTTTAATATGTTAATATCACTAGTGTTATCATAATATATAACAACTACATCCATAATTTCATCTTTCAACAATTGTTTGATCCCTATGATATTGGAAAAATGTACTATTGCTGCTACATATTCAACTTTAACTATTGATTGAGAAATATAGTTTATCTTCTTGCTTGTCCATGAAATTAGTCTTCTTCATAAAAAAAATGCACCTCCACTTCTGCTTTTTCTATCATAAATATTTCCTACCCTGAGCTACCTAATGCACTTCCCCCAAAACAAGATATCCAACATCATATTGACCTTATTCTAGGAGTAAGTCTTCCAAATCAAGTGACATACAAAATGAGTCTGACATAGCATGCAAAACTAGACAAAAAGGTGACTAAGCTCATACAAAAATATTTAGTATAGGAAAGCATGAGCTGTTGTGATGTCCCAGTGTTATTAACCCCAAAGAAAGATATAATGTGGAGGATGTGCATAGACAATAAAACATCAATATGATAACCATCAAGTATCATTTTCCTATCCCATGTTTGGTTGACATGATGAATGTTCTTATTGGAGCAACATATTTCTCTAAGATTGATCTATGAAGTGGGCACCACTAGATCCACATCTGAGAGGGGGATGAGTGGAAAAGTGCTTTCAAACATAGGAATCATTTGTATGAATGAAAGGTTATGCATTTTGGTTTATCCAACACACCTAATACTTTTATGAGACTCATGAACACTATGTTGCATTCCTATATTGGTAAGTTTGTAGTAGTTTATTTTGATGATACATTGAATCTTAGTAAGGGAAGGAAAGAACATTTGCAACACCTAAGGATTATATTAGGGATGTTGAGAAGAGAAGAACTCTATGGTAATTTGAAGAAGTATAGGTTCATGCAAGCAAGTTTGGATTTTCTGGGGTCTATCATTTCTACAGATAGTGTCAAGATGGATCTAGAGAAAGTTTGAGCCATTCTTGAATGATGTAGTCCACATAGTATCACTGAGGTGAGAGGTTTTCATGACTTGGCTACTTTCTATAGAATTTTCATTCATAATTTTAGTAGCATTGTAGCACCTATGGCAGACTGCACTAAGGGCCAAGAGTTCTCATGGACTAAAGAGGTTGAAGAGAGTTTCCAACACTTGAAGAAGGTCACTAAAGCTCCAATACTAGCCCTACTAGATTTTGATAAAGTTTTTGAAGTGGACTGTGATGCCTCACATGTAAGCATTGGTGCTATATTCAAGCAAGAAGTTAGAACCATTGCCCTTTTTAATTAAAAACTAAATAATGTGCAAAAGAAATATTCTACATTTGATATTGGACTCCATGCAATTGTGCAAGCTTTGAGACATTGGAAGCATTACCTAGTAGCCAATGGAGTTTTGTTTTTTTACAAACCATATTTCTCTAAAATACTTGAACACACAAAATAAATTGAATAATGGACATGTAAAATAGGTATCTTTCCTATAGGGGTTTACTTTTTTTATGAACCATAAATCAGGGAAACATAATCAAGTTTTAGATGCCTCGAGCAGGTGAGTTATTCTTCTGACCATCATGGAAACAAAAGTGGTTGGATTTTATGTTATCAAAAAATTTTATGAATCTTATAGTGACTTTGGGAATTTTTTTATTAGTTGAAGAATCCAGTACCTCGACACATAGACACTATTCAAGGTTATTTATTGAAGGGGAAGAATTTGTGTGTTCCTTTAGGCTCAATACTAGAAAATATTATTAGAGAATTTCACATAAGTGGTATGACTAGGCATTTTGTGATGGAGACAAGCCAAATAACAGAATGGACACAATAGGAAAGGGAAAATTTTATTAACTATCAAAATATGCTAGTACACTTAGTGCAGAGCAAAAAACTTCAAAACATGCCCTATGGGCTTACAATAGCATAATCTAGAGATAAATTCTTCTCCCAGTACCTTCTCTCAAACTCCACTCCGAATTGCCTTTTACAATGCCAGAAATGTTCTTAAATAGACCCTGAAGGGTTAAGGATTAGGAATAAATTCTAGAAAGTTCTAGTTGGCATCCACCAACCAAATAAAAGGCTCTAGAAGTCACATTAGAAGTCGGCACAAAATTAGAAGAATCCAAAAATAGTAACCGAACTTCTGGGAGGCATAACTTTTGAACCGTAGCTCCGATTGACGAACCATTTACATTTTCGGAAAGCTCTCGAAGCGCTATATAGCCCTATGGAATCGCTTTGCCCATCCCCCATTTTTAAGCCCTATTCAAGGTCATTTAATGCCCTAAACTTGACTTTGAAGCATTCTTAGGATGTCTCTAAAAATTGAAAAATTGCGATAACTTTCAAACTGTGAGGCCTTTTGACCTGATTGTTTTTCTAGAATGCTCTAAATTATAATTACAATAATTCGACCAACTTACATCTTCTAGTTCACCAAAATGATGGCTCAATTACATACTCCTATTTTTTCAGCATTTACACGTATCCCAAAGTGTTCAAATACTCTAACCTAGAACACTGATAGTGGAATTGTGAGAGTTGGTACCTTTATTTGACCCAAATGGGTATCCAAAAATGAAAAAACATGAAACAAAAACTAAGTGTAAGTACATCTTTTTGGGTGACACAAGATTGCCCTTATACCTCTGGATGCTCCTACATCAGACATGAAGGATAGATTGAAAAGTGACCCTGTCACTTTATGAATAGTAGAGGAAATCCCAAATGGGAAACCTTAGTTGTTGATATCCAAGTTGTGTCCTCTATCGACCATCCTTTCCACTTGACCAGATACTCTTCATATTGCCTATTTCTGGTACTCCTACCCACATGACTATCCAAAATCTCCTCTATCTCCTCCTTCTTAGAAGTAGGAATTGGACATGGCTCTAACAACAGCTCCTCATCTGCACCATCATCATGATACTCTGTTAAATTTGCAATGTTGAAAATAGGAGAAATGTGAATTCCATCTGGCAACTCTACTTCATATGCATTTCCTGAGTCATGTTTCTTCATAATTTTGCAAGGGCCAAATTTGTTCATCTTCAGCTTATTGTAAGTATCGGCTGGAAATCTTTCTTTTCTTAAGTGTACCATGACTAGATCCCCTACTTGGAACTCCTTATGTCTTCTCCTTTGATCAGCCCTAGCTTTATACCGTTGTTTCATCTTGGTAATGTGTGCCTGGACCTCCTCATGTAGATGCTTGATATATTCATCAAATTCTTCTAGTTTAGCACTTATCCTCTCCCATTGCTCTATTTTCCTCAATTCTGGTGCAGCCCTTGTGCTACTTCCATATACAATTTGGAATGGTGATCTACCAGTACTCCTATTTATAGAGTTATTGTAAGAAAACTCTGCTTGTGGTAGAATCAAATCCCACCCCTTGGGCTTATCCCCAACTAAACATCTCAATAAATTGCCCAGACTTCTATTTACCACTTCAATCTATCCATCAATCTACAGTGATGTGAAGAACTGAACTTCAAGTCTATTCTCAACTTCTTCCACAATGTTCTCCAGAAATACCCCACAAATTTAGTATCTCTGTCAGAAACTATACTCCTTGGGAGACCATGTAGTCTTACCACCTCTCTGAAAAACAAGTCTACAATGTGGACAACATCATGAGTTTTGTGGCATGGAATGAAATGTGCCATTTTGGAGAACCTATCAACCACCACAAATACTGAGTCATTACCCTTTTGTGTCCTCGGAAATCGAAGAACAAAATCCATACTTATGTCCTCCCATGGCTTTGATGGAATAGGCAATGGCTGATATAGTCTAGTATTGTGACTAAATCCCTTGGCCACTTGACAAACCTGGCAATTTTGTACAAACTTCTTCACATCCTGTGACATTTGAACCCAAAAATAATGTTCTTTGAGAATAGCAATGGTCTTATCTCAACCAAAATGTTCTTCTATCTCTCCACTGTGTTTCTCCTTAATCAGATTTTCCCTCATGGAAGTCCTTGGAATGCATAATTGACTACCCTTGAACAACATACCATCATGAATAAAATAGTCTAGCCACTTGGTTCTATCTACAACAACAGGCTCTTTACAAGCTTTCCATGCTTTAGAAAAATTAGGATCCTTCGGGTATAGATTCTTGAGTTCATCAAACCCAACTACTTCAACTTGCATTACTTCTTGGCTTAATACAGCCCCAATAGCACTGCCACTAGCGTCACAATCCACCTGGAACACCTTTCTAAAATTTGGAAGTGCCAACCTAGGTTGTTCTATCACCTTCTTCTTCAGCATTTCAAAACTTCTCACAGCTGCTGTAGTCCATTTGAACTCTTTTCTATCCCCTCTTATTGTATCAGTCAGGGGTGCACATATGCCACTGAAATTCTTAATGAACTTCTTGTAAAAACTAACTAGACCATGAAATGATCTTACCTCAGTAGCAGACCTTGGAGTAGGCCATTCTAAGATGGCTTTTATCCTCTCTGGATCCATTTTGAGACCTTTAGGTGATATGACCTACCCCAAGTAGACTAATTCCTTTTTAGCAAAGGTACACATCTTCAGATTAATTAACAATTTCTCTTCCCTCAACTTCTCAAGAACACTATGAATATGCAATAAATGTTCTTCCAAAGTCTTGCTGAAAATTAAAATATCATCCAAATAAACAATAACAAATTTTCCCAAGAACTTCTTAAATACCTCATTCATAAGCCACATGAAGGTGCTTGGGGCGTTCGTCAATCCAAAGGGCATGACTAATCACTCATAAAGACCCTCCTTGGTCTTGAAGGTAGTTTTCCACTCATCTCCTTCTTGAATCCGTATCTAGTGATAGCCACTCTTGAGATATATCTTTGTGAAGTACTGAGATCCACTGAAGTAGTCCATAAGATCATCCATTCTTGGCAAAGGAAATTGATACTTGATGGTTATCATATTTATAGCTCAAGAGTCTGTACACATCCTCCACTCTCCTTCCTTCTTTCGTGCTAGTACTGTAGGTACTGCACATGGACTCAGGCTCTCCCAAATTAAACCCTTCCTCAATAGCTCCTAAACCTATCTATTTAGCTCCTCCTTTTTAGTAGGATTCATCCTATGAGCAACCTTGTTAGGAAAACTAGCTCCTAGGATTAAATCTATCTAATGACTGATTTGCATTATTGGTGGCAATCCTTCTGGAACATTATCAGAGATGGTGTCTCCAAACTAACCTAGTAAATTTGAGACTTCAAGTGGTATTTCAGTACTACCTTCTTTATCTTTCCTAGGAATCAAAGCATAGCACATATGCAGATGTTTCATGCCATCTAAAAACTTCCTTGCATCAACAAGACAAATCCTAGCACTGCTACATAACTTTTCACCTTCCTTTTTCATGGGCTTTAGTTTGTGGAAAACTCCATCCTTTTTTAGAGAGTATGTGTTTGCATGACCATCATGTACTGCATGCCTATCAAACTGCCATGGTCTACCAAACAATAGATGGAAAACATCCATTGGAATAACATGACAGAGAACTTCATCATGGTAACTCCCAATTGTGAAGTTCACTAAACATTTTTCGCTTACTAGGACCATATGATCATCCTTCACCCAAGTGATCTGATAGGGTTGGGGGTGTTTCTCCTTCTTGAGATTTAGCTTAGAGACCATCTCATCTAATACCAAGTTATTAGTGCTACAACCATCAATGATCACATCACAACATTTATCCTCACACTTGCACTTGGTATGAAATAAACTCCTCCTTTGCCTTGGTTCAATCTCACCACTTAGTAGGACCCTCTCATTTACTAAAGTCTCTCCTCTTTCTGCATCCTCTTCCATTTCCATGTCCTCTACCTCTTCCTCTCTAATTTCCAAAATCTTGATCACGGGAGCGGTTGAAACCCTCATTCCTCTGGTTCCTGCTAGTACCCACATCTTCATTTTTCTTTCGGGTTTCATTTCAGCCTCTAGATGACCTACCACTACCCCTTCCTCCTCAACCACACCCTCTTTATGTCCCTTCAAACCTTTTATTTAGCTTCTCTTCAACTCATAGGGCAAATTGGTATGCCTCCTCAATGCTGGTCATTCTTACTAGACTTAATTCCTCCTGGATGCTAGGTCACAACCCATTGATATAATGAGAAACCTTCTCCTTATTTGCTTCTGCATGCCCTGCTCTAATCAGAAGTCAATAAAACTCCTCTGTATATTCCTAGATTGATTTTCCTACTTGCTTTGACCCATGCATCTTCTTAAACAAATCAAGCTTGTAGTCAATAGGAATGAACTTCTTCTTTAGTTTGTCCACCATGCGATCCCACCTTGTGATTTTCTCCTTTCCTTTTCTATTTCTTTCTAATTGAACCTCTTGCCACTAGATTTGTCATGGCCTTTTAATTTGGCCTTTGTAAACTTAACCCTATCTAGGTCCCTGATATCCTCATACTCAAAGTATTCTTCTAGTTCATTGATCCAATCGATCAACTCATTTGGTTTCAGATTTCCTGAAAATACACCCCATCAATTGCAGGTCTTTTACCAAACTTAGTAATGGCCCTAGAAAGCCTTTCCTCTTCTTGATTCAAAACTTCCCTATCAACTTCCCCTTCTAGTCCAATTTCTTCTTCTTCATTGTCATCCTCACTTTCGTCACCTGCAGTAACATTTGTTCCTCTACGGAGCTCCTCCTGCAATGCTTGTACCTGCCTTTGGAAGGCTCTAACCTCCTTAGGATTAATAGCTCCGACCCTTCCACCATGCTCATTTTGTGGAGGAATCTTCTTAATTCAAACGCACAATCACACATTCCTAGTGCAAACTGTCTCACAGTCAGTGCTCTGTCTACACACTCAGGAAAACCTGCTCTAATACCACTTGATGGAGACAAGCCAAATAACAGAATGGACACAACAAGAAAGGGAAAATTTTATTAACTATGAAAATATTCTAGTACACTTAGTGTAGAGAAATAGACTACTAAACATGCCCTATGGTCTTACAATAGCATAATCTGGAGATAAATTCTTCTCTTAGTACCTTCTCTCAAACTCCACTCTGAACTGCCTTTTACAATGCTAGAAATGTTCTTAAATAGACCCCAAAGGGTTAAGGATTAGGAATACATTTTAAAAAGTTCTATTTGGAATCCAACAACCAAATAGAAGGCTACAAAAGTCACATTAGATGTCGGCACAAAATTAGAAGAATCTAGAAACAGTAATCAAACTTTCGGGAGGCATAACTTTTGAACCGTAGCTCCGATTGACAAACTATTTACATTTTTGGAAAGCTCTCAAAGTGCTCTATAGCTCTATGGACCAGATTTTCTTGTACCCCATTTTAAGCCCTATTTAAGGTCATTTAATGCCTTAAACCTAAGTTTGAAGCATTCTTAGGATGTCTCCAAAAATTGAAAAAATCGATAACTTTCAAACTGTGGGGCCTTTTGACTTGATTCTTTTTTTGGAATGCTCTAAACTATAATTACAATCATCCAACTAATTTAAACCTTCTAGTTCACCAAAATGATGGCTCAATTACGTACTCTTATTTTTTTGGTATTTACATGTATCCCAAGGTGTTCAAATACTCTAACCTAGAACACTGATAGTGGAACTGTAAGAGTTGGAACCTTTATTTGACCCAAATGGGTATCCAAAAAAGAAAACACATGAAACAGAAACTAAGTGTAAGTACATTTTTTTGGGTGACACAGGATTGCCCTTATACCTCTAGATGCTCCTACATCATTTTGGAAAGGATACAATAATATATCTTAGGCAATATGGTTATTTATTCAAAGGGAAGAAGTCATGTGTTCCTTTATGCTCAATACGAGAAAATATTATTAGGGAATTTCACAAAAGTGGTATGACTGGGCATTTTGGGAAGGATAAAATAATATCTTTGGTAGTAGATAAGTACTACCAATCAAAGATGAAGCGAGATATCATTAGGTTTGTAGAAAGGTGTCAAATTTGTCAAGTGGCCAAGGGGCACTCCCAAAACATTGGATTGTACATGCCATTACCAGTACTAGTAGGACTATGGACAAACTAGAGTATGGATATTATATTGGGACTACCACATACACAATGAGGTAATGACTCTATCTTTGTAGTTGTGGATAGATTCTCAAAAATGGTTCATTTCATTTCTTGTAAGAAAACTACTAATGTCACTAAGGTGGTTGAGTTATTCTTTTATGAAATAGTCAGATTGCAAGGGGTCCCAAAAATGATCACCTCTAATTGAGATAATAAGTTCTTGAGCCATTTCTAGAGGACCTTATGGAAGAAGATGGGGAAAAAGATGGGGACAAACTAATGGACAAGCAAAAACTATCAATTGTACTATGGGTAATTCATTGCGATGTATTGTTGGAGAGCAACCCAAACAATGGGATTTGGCATTGCCCTAGGTAGGTATTTCTTATAATAGCTTAGTAAATAGGTCAACAGGAAAGTCACCATTTCAAGTTGTTTATGGTCATAATCCTTAGGCTATTCTTGATTTGGTAAAAATTCCCTTGGGTGACAGAGTCAATGATGATGGAGAACCTTTTATAGAGAAACTCTACCAGTTGTAGGAAGATATAAGATAGAAGTTAGAAGACAATAATTAGTGGTACAAAGCTTTCAAAAATTCTACTAGAAGGTATCTGGTTTTTAGTACAAGTGATCTAGTGATGGTTTATCTCATAAAGGACAGGTTTTCTACTAAGACTTATCATAAATTGAAATATAAGAAAATTGGTCCCTTGAAGATTCTGAAGAAGATTAATGATAATGCTTATGAGGTAGAGCTCCCCAGTGGTCTTGATATATCTCCTATGCTGAATATTAGGATGCAGTAGAATAGACACATACTATTCCTATGAAGAAAAGGGATAAGGTTGCATATATTCTAGACAAGAAGACTGTTCAAGCTTGTCAGGGTGACTATAATACATATCTTGTATAGTGGAAATGGTTGGCACCAATAGATAGCACTTGGATTATAGAATGAGATTTGGAAAAGCTAGAGGAGCCTAAATACAAGTAGTTTGAGAACTAAAACTTGTAGGAGTTGTGTTCTTTTCAAGCAAGGGAGAATGATGCAAGAGCATCTGAGCGTCATAAATTTTGACTCATATGTGGGTTTTGGCTGAAATTTTATAGGCATTTGTGTGAAGAGGAGTTATTAGGATTGTCAATATAGTTGATCTCAATTGATGGCTATTTCAATATTTTTTTAGGAGCTTGAAATATCATTGTGGCCTCTAAAATTTGATTTTTGTGGTTTTTTTTTTAAATTTTTTAGAAAGTTTTTTTCCTAATAAATCTTAAATCATGTTCTTGATTTCATAGATTAGTTGGAGAAATTCATCTTTCTCTAGTTGGGGGCTTTTCTTAGGATAAATCTGAAATCGTAGGATGGGTTTTGAAAATTACCAAAAAAGGAAAAATATGTATATCCCAAATATCTACCAAATATGGTGATTTTTTAAATTGTAATAAGTATTTATTTTTATTTTATGGAGAGGAGAGGAGAGTTGGAAAATTTTAATGAAGAATCTAGCATTTTGAAACTTTTATGTTGTGTAATTTTCTGAGTTATTATTCTGAAGGGATTTTAAGGCTACATAAATAAAGTGTGGTATTTGTAATATCTTACTATATGTTTATACCATTATTTCTAATCAAATAAAAGGTCTTTCTCATAAGGAACCAAATAAAATTTGCAAGGGGGTTTCATGTCAAGAGATACATCAAGATGAATTCAATTAGTGGAAGAGAAATGTTTTAACTTTTGATGTGTCTTATTCAAATGTTCTTCTCTCCAAGCTAATTGAATTCTCAAGAGCACTACCATGTACACCTAGTAGAGGAGGTTAAACTATGTGATCCTATGCATATATGGATAATGGGCCTCATGAAGAGTTATATGAAGGTTTTAAAATAATTTGTGAGGAACAAGGATTGATTGCAAGGGTCCATGGTTGAGGGGTGCATGGTTTTCAAGAAGATGCTTCATTTCACTAAGTACTTACCTAAATTAGATCTTGAAGAACTATAATTATGGAATTATAAAAACCATGAATAATTTGATGGAGAAAAATTAGAGGGTCAAGGGATTTCAAAGAGGATATTGTTAGTCTCCCTAAGTTTTCTTGTCTATTAGTGTCAAACACTTAGTCATAAATAAGGCAGGGTCAATCAATCATCACTGCAATCAACTTACTCTATATAGGTTGAGTCATGTAAAGAATTCTAAACAATTATGTATATTCAAAGCTCTATAGGAGTTGACAAAGTCTTTGGTCATCAAGTACATTGAATTTCAAGTAGACAATGAACATAGATGTAGACTTAGTTAAGGTTGCCCATCAAAACTATTATGTGCCATGTAATATAGAATGACCATAAATAACTAGAATAGTACAAAATTTGATGTAAACCATTTTTAGTTGACTTGTACATGAAATTTAATGATTGCAGAATTTTTAACAATGGGTTTTACACATTTTGACATGGGTTGTGATCCCTGTGAAAAATGAGCAACCAATCATATGAAGAGGAAGAAAAAGGGAAACATCTATATTGTTGATCTTATTCAAGAAAACTATAAATTTCTATAAATAGGAAGATCCAAACGTTAACTTGATATTCATAGTATGATATTATAGAACATAATGTAAACTATGCGAAGAAGTTAATTATTGGACGTTGCAAGAGAAAGTTATGAAGAACATAGTTAGTGACCCAATGAAGCAATGAAGGACATAAAAAATATATATCATATAAGAGATCATATTAGAGGTTGGAAGGAGGAGATATAAAATTAGCATTATAATTGTAGACCAAAGGATTAGACATTGACTTAGCTTTAATAGATTGAATCAGAGTAAATCTCTTAACAAAGTGGTTTAAAAGATCTTTTTATAAATTTCTAAATCAAATCCTTACTTCATTGTAAGTGTACAATTTTTTAATCAAGGTAGACCTAATAGACATAAATCCTTTAACTGGGTAGACACCTCGAAAGATAGATCATTAGACGTGATCAAACTTGTAGTCCAAATAGCATAACTTTATTAGTATAGTAATGAAGATTTGTGGGTGTCATCCCCACCATAGTTTAATCTTCACCTTGCAGCATTTCTAGGTAGCCAAAATATTTTGTGTTATGTTTTTATATTTCATGGATGTGATACTTAGCTAGATTTATTTTAGCATTTGATATTTCAAGTTATGTTATGCATAAACTAGATATGAGGTGGTTAATTTTTTGTGAATGTAGTTAAGTTTTATTGAAGGACAATTTTTTTATAAATCCTAATTCATGCCCCCACCACTCCCTGCCCATGTTAGTATCCTAGTTTCCCATTAACTTCCATATATTAGTATTAGAGAAGATTTCTTTTCAAATAAGTCTAACATATTAAGAGTTTAGATCTTAGAGATGGAGGCTTACAAATTAAAAAAGATTATTACTGATCAAGTGATTGACATCCAACACATACTAGAACAATTTGAGCAGCAAGAGAGGAAATGAGAAAATCCCTAAGAAAGAGGTTATATATGGCCATTCAATAGAATGAAAAACTTTACCAAGAATTCAATACACAATGATAAATTAACATTAGAAATTCCAATGAAAGTGATACAACTAGTGAAAATCTACTAGAGAAGAATAGTATCCTGAATGAAGAAGTCCAATGACTAAAAAGAGATCATGAAATTAAGTTAGTAAGACTATGCGAAGTTACCAAACAAAAGAAGAGATCTGAATGAGACAAAGTTTTGGCTAAGGAAGAAAAAGACAAAATCACTATTAGACTTTAAGAAAGGTCATATGAGGTACAAAAGCTACAAACAATTGGCTAAACATGATGAATCAACTAATACTTACAAATCAAGAATTAAACA
The DNA here is from genome assembly GCA_028749045.1 of Cupressus sempervirens. NCBI lineage: Eukaryota > Viridiplantae > Streptophyta > Pinopsida > Cupressales > Cupressaceae > Cupressus > Cupressus sempervirens. Next base: position 31,345,742 of record CM053788.1, read on the forward strand.
AGAAAGACATGAAGATAGAAAATCTAAGGTCACAAAGTGACCAACTGTGGAATGAATTAAGATCTGAGAAAGAACTTGGATAAATAATGAACAAGCCTAATGAAGGATTAATATACTTTTTAGAATTGATGAGATTACCTAGGTCATCTAGCAATAGGGTATATACAGAAACATTCATCTACTGAGCAAGTAGAATATGGCAAGAGTGGAAAGCTAGAGAATGCAAAATAAAAAGTCAAACCTACATGATATCTTAGTGGTAAACTTGGACATGCTGTGAATATTTGCAAAGGCAAGAATGGTATACAAACCCCTAAACCTAAGTTTATTGGTAACTATTTTTATTGTAAAAAATAAGGACACCAAGTACATGAATATAGATCAAAGATGAGAAATACGCCTACTATACCTCATCATTTATGTATTTTTCCATTATAATTTCTAATGTGGTTTTGTAATTTTTAAAAATAATTTGTAATGCTTTTCTAAATTTTAATATCATATGCATCAATGAATCCAAGAAAATGAGGAGGAGGAGAAACATCACCTTCTGCACAGTCAAAACCTCCACCCATAGTGACACAAACACAAAACTCCCTACGTATTGTGATGCAAATAGAAAACCCTCCACTCACAGTGACACGAGGTCATAAATGTTGATCTCAAATTGGTTTTGACTAGTGAGTGTCTATAAACTTGATTCCTTTACTTAGTTCATGCCTAATAAGTAGTATATGCCAAGCACAACATGTATAAGATAGAGCATGCCAAGTCCATAGTGAGAGATGAGTCACTCATGTGTTGAGTCACTCAAATGCCAAGTAGACAATGTATGCTAAGTGATTTAGGAGATGAGTTAGGAATGGATGATGAGTCATGCAGATGCCACATCACAATATAAAAATTAGTATATGTCGAGCATTAGAGGCTCTAGATGATGAGTAACACAGTTTTGTCATAGTTGTTTGTATTGGCACAAAATAATATGTAAACCATTTTTGAGCTGACTTACAAATTGAATTACAATATTTTGGTGATAAGAATGAATCTTAAGTTGAAATCCCTATGAATTACATGTATCAAATTAGGTGAAGGGAAGGTTTAAGTGGCAAAATAGATGAATCATATTTGCTGATTCATACCTAACCCTATGTCAGCTAGGTCTTCTTAAGGAGGACAAACCTTAAACTTCTTATGTGTGTGCAAGGAGAAAAAAGAGAAGTTTGCATGCATAAACTATGACATTCATGGTGACCAAGGTATAATGATCTAAAATTGCATTGTAGAATCAGTTAAAGGATGATAGAGCAAGGAAATAGTGAACAAAAGAGAGACATCTAATCAAGAAGGATCAAGAATACATTAGTTTAGAGGTGATATGTTATCAAGCAAAAAAGTGCTAACTACAGGATCAATGCTGAGACATTCTAATAGGTGAATCAGTTAAATCTCTTAATCGAGTAGTCCTAATAGAATGTATTGAAATCCTCTAACAAGGTGCTTACTTAATTGTGGGTTGAAGTCCTTTAACAAGGCACACTTTTAATAGGATTTTTAAATCCTTTAATAGGGTAAGACTTAACAGTCTTAGTAAGCCTTTAACGTGGTAGACCTTTCACAGGGTAGATCATGTCTCATGATTAAAAATTGTAACCTACTTTAGATACACTTTATTACTATGTTACTGAAGATTCGTGGGTGTCATCCCCACCCATTTTTAGCTTCTCATTAGAGGGTTTCTAGGTAATCATATCTTGTGTCATATATGTGTGAATGCTTTTGAATGTTTTGTTGCTTTACATGGCATTTCAATTTACTTATTAAATGTATGAGATGGATGTGTGGAGAATGTTTTATGGGTCAAAGTGTAAAGTACTAATTCACCCCCCAACCCCATCTTAGAAGTTTACCTTTCCTATTGTAATTGCAACAAGAAAACCCTCCACTCAATGTTCCCATTCAATAAGCACTACCACCTATAAAATCTCCATGCATACCATTACATCATTTAAATACTACACAAGAGGAACTAATAAACCTCCTTTCACAAAATATTTCTCATATAACCCAAATAGTCAATAGGTTGTGATCATCTACACTTTCTTAGCACTCAATCCTAGGGAATACACTTGAACAAATGGCCTAGAATACAAATGAAGTGTCTAGGGAGGTTACAAAATGGGGTTTATGTAGGAATAAGTGTCATGTGTTTTATGCTAATGGGTTATCATATCAACAAGTGAAAGATAAGGACATAAAGAAAGGTACTATATGTTCTCTTTTCATTGATCCTATATATGAATTCTCCCTATCACACACAACCAAAACTTTTCCTATTCATTGGTGCACTCATACTAGGATGAGATCATATTTTTGGGATAGGTGGAATATAGTATTTTACCTAACACCATGTAATAATTATGAGGTGCCACTATATTTTTTTAGAAATCTATATTGGGAGTTCATCCTTGGTGAGAAGCCAAATTACTTTGACATCTATGAGTTCCCAGGTAGAGGCAGAGGCTCTGCATAGGATAGACTCAAGGCTCGTAGGGTGGTACCACAACAAGAGAGGAGATGTCCAGAACAAAAAACCATACATCATGTTGTGCTCCCATAAATTGTAAATGACTCTATTGATTTACTGACTCTTCATGTAGGTTCACCATTGATAAATGTTATCATTGTGCATGGCTTATAGTTAAGTGGTTTTCCTTCAACTACAACATCTTGACCATTATCAGATGCATATTTAGGGTCATCACAACCTATAATATCTCTATCATCATCACCTATGGTACCTCATCCATCATTAGATGTTCCTTTAGGGTCATCATAGCCTATGACAGATCCATCAACATCAATTCAGCCACAAGTGTCACTACCACTTGTGTCACCTAGACCACTAGTGTCAGCCTCACTTGTGTAACCTAAATCATCATCACATGCATCATTACATTCTTTAGGGTCCAATCAACAATTTTTTTTAGTTGTCAGTATATGTGTGATGGGATGGATATTGAGGTTCCTCAGGACAGAGTATCATCTCATCTATGTGTACATTGTGGGCATACTTGTTATTCATAGGGAGGTGGGCATTTCACACTCATGGATGATTTTATGATGATGGTCTTCATTATACAAGAGTTATAGGTTTTTTTGTTTGAGTTTTCACATGATATTATTTAATGACCTAAATATTATAAAAGGAAAAAAAATAAAAATTATGATATGTGAACAATATGAAATACAGGGTGTAGCAAGCAATACGAGAACACCATAGATTACTCATTCGTCTAGGGGTGCAAAGTTAGGAGAATGAACACACAAGGTAAAGTTTTTTAAATATTATTAATGTATAATAATTTATTGGCTTTGAAATATTGTTTCTTAATTGGTATGAAACTAACAACAAAAAGTTCCCTAATGTTGTTTCTTGATTTTTTTACAAAAAAAACCCAGTCTCTAAGAAGTCTTATAAGGAACCCAATAGAAAATCCATGCCGAAGTTAAGTTTACAAGGAAATCTCATCTAATTACATCACTAAAGTTTCTAGCATGCTGAAACACTCCCACACTCATCATTCCCATTCCATGTCTCATAGCTATCATCCCTCTTTCATCCAACTTGTTTATAGATCCTCTTCCATTTCCTACCATTACTTATGCAAGAATTTGGTATAGCTCTGATACCATGTAAGAATTTTCCTTAGGGAAAAATTCACCCAAGACCATGGAACTCAAACATAAGAATAATAGTAGACCAAAGAGAGTATGATCAGAATGATGATATATTTATTCATAATTAATTTGAAAGTACACTAGGAGTGACTATATATAAAGGCCTCTAGAATGCTTCAAGAATGCATAAAAGTTAGCAACATGATAAGTCATTCAACTAGGCACATGTCCACTAGATATGGTTTATCCTCCATTAAGCACAAGAGTAAGTGCAATGATGAGGATAATCTTTTAATGGTGTAGCACACAAAATAATGTTGTAGACAACATGTGCTAAAATGGGAGTGTGAATAACTGTGTTGTCTGCATGAAAACTCAATGAATGATGCAAACTCCAGTGTTGTAGACACGATGTGCTGAAATAGAGTTGCTTAATCTAGTGTTTTCAACATGACAACTCATGAGAGTATGCAAAATCCTAAGTGTCTCACCTAAAATAATAATAAAATAATGCAATATAATAAAATAATTCAATATATTAAAATAATGTATTAACCTACGTAAACTTAAGCAAAGTGTAAATAGTAAATACATATTTACACCAACACCCCTCTTAAGTGCAACTTAGGGGAATATGCTTAAGTTCACAAAATTTGGGATGAAATGCATGATGGGTCCTAGCTACTAGGCCATGTTAGGTACCCATGTACATAAACTCTCATAAAGCAGAGAAAGAGGGAAAACTTCATGGGAATAATCCTCCCCTAAAAGGAGAGATGAAAAGACTAGATGCATGGATGGATGGAGTAATCAAGATCAACCCCACCCCCCACGCCCACCCCCCCACCCCCAATTAGGACATACATCAAGTATATACAATAGAGAAATGTAAGAAGAAGACTATCCAAAAAAGGAAAAGGTCCCCCACACAAGAGAGAAGAAGAAGAGAAACAAGGTAGTCTCCCCCCCAAATGAAGAATGCTAATCAATGATAGTTGCTTTGATGTAGAAGTACAAGTGTGATGCTTCATCTATGTGTGGAAAGAATCCTGATTATTGATGATGTCTCTAAAAATTGTTCAACTATCTATGTCAAGAATGTAGAACCTATCCCAAAGAATCTACTATCTCATTGAATGATAAAGAGACCTTCTACAACTACTGTACATAAGTATCCATAATCACATCAACTTGTGAAGATAAATCATGTAGAGAATGGACATGAGGGTTAGAGTAATCCATCACAATAGCTAAAGAAGGATATTCTCTAGAAAAGAGAAGATGTACATCATCAACGATGTCCCCCAAATTTGCTATGTATGACTCCAAAATTAAACCTAGAATATCTTCTATGTAGTCATTCATTAATAGTGGAGCTAGAAGACTAGGTGTACCTTGCTATGTTGGACCTATCACTATGGCAATATATGCATGTGGAATGTGCTAATATCATGACCTCTCATTTCATCTATCGATAGAACCCCACGTATTAGAATCTTTTGAAGCACTATCACTGGTTTCACTATTAGTTTCCACAATGTATAATGTGTGGAGAGGATTAAAGGATAAGCTTGGTGAACTTTCCTCAAAATGTACATCCTTCTCCACAAAGATCTCATGTGTCTCAAGATCCATAAGTTTGTATGCCTTCACATCATCTTCATATCTGATGAAAGTACAAGGCCTATGTGATGGTTCCTTGCACCCCCTAGAAGATATGTTTTCCCATGCTGGACAACTGAAAACTCTAAAGTGTGTCACAATTGGTTTTCTACCACATCATACATCAAAAGGTGCTTTTCTATCGAAGGCAAGATGAGGAGACCTATTAAGTATGTGATTGGCACTACTGATTGCTTCGACCTCAAGTGATGGATCTAGACACTTGGCTTGTGTCATGCAACTTGCCATGGACTTAAGATTTTGTATTCTTAGTTCTGCAACATCTATCTTATGCAGATTGAATGCTAATGAATTCTAATGATCAATACCCTCGAGTTTGCAAAAGTCTTTAAGTCTTCTATTCACATATCTACTGTCATTGTCCATCCTTAGAACTTTGATGGGTTTCCTTGATTTCTATTCAACATGAGTCCTAAAGGCTAGAAACTTATCCAAAACTTCATTCTTGTGATGAAGAAAGTAGACCTAAGTGTAACATTAAAATTCATCAATGAAAGTAAGTATGTAGCAACCCTAGCTAACTGATTGCACTACAAAAGGACCTACTAGTACCATGTGAACCAACAGAAGAACAACTGGTGCTCTTGAAGACTTCCCTTTATTTAGCTTCTCCTGTATATGCATATTTACTGAACCTATTGAATAGTCACCTTGGGAAAAGTTGATTGTAGGTAGACCTTTGACCATTTTGGCTAAGCAAAGCCGCTAAAGATAGCAGAAAGCAAGATGTCCATAGCAATCATGTCATAATTTTATTTGTGAATTTGATTGAGTCAACAAGGCTTGTGAATGAAAATTGGGCACAAAGTGGGAGAAAGAATACAACCTTTTTTCATGATTAACATTCCCCACTACAACTATTGAATCATCTTTTAGACTGGGTACCTTTACTAAGTCAGCAAGGAACTCAACTTTATGACCATCTCCAAGGTGAGTGATTTGGTAAATTGAGAGGAGAATAGAACTTAGGTTTGGAACATAGAGAACATCTTTAAAATCTCCATTTTCCATCTTGACGTTTTCTTTCCCTTCAACTTCCACTTTTTTACCATCTCCCACAAAGATGTGTTGTACCTTTGATTGCTGCAATGAAGAAAAATCCCCTTTTGAAGAACCCATATGATATGAGGCACCTGAGTCAAGAATCCATTTCACAAGAAGAACTCAAATTTTCCATGAGTGCTTGTCCTTTGCCCTTTGAATATGAACAAGATCCTTTCTCCTTGTAAGCATTAGGCAGTGGAACATTATGTTTCTTCATGACGATTGTCAACTCATCAATCTTCTTATCATAACACTCACATTCTTCATGGCCGAATTTTTGGCAATAAGCACACTTTTTCTTGTCCTTATTATTGTTTTTCTTCTTATTTGAATTTGAAGACTTTCCTTGTTGATTTGATTATGGTGTTGTCTTTTCTGCATCCTCTAATTTGTTAGTCTTCCATTTCCTATTCTTTCCCTTTCCTTTATTTGAAGATTGACTATCTAAATTTTGTGAATGCTCATTATTATGCCACCAATGCCATTGACTTTGGAAAATTGAGAATCCCCATTGATTTCAAATTCTTCTCTTCTTTATCCAATAGCTTAGCATAGTGATCAAAAGAGACTTTCTAATAGGCAGAACTTAATGTAGTCTTTGAAGTTTTATAAGTACAAACAAATATGGAGTACTCATATGGTAGGTTATTATGAATGAGATAGATTAACCTTTCATCTTTAATTGACCTCCCACAATCATCTAGTTTCATTCTTAATTCATTCACCTTTATGATAAAATAATGTATGGAATCAAATGCCTTAGGATCTAAGGAGACAAGCTCATCTTCAATTTTGAAAAAATATTCCTCAAACACTTTACCATAAAGGTTTTCAAGGGCATTCCAAGCTTCCTTGGATGTATGAGACTTCTGAATCTGATATATGATTGAGATATGGCCTCCCAAAGTCAGAATGCAAAATCAAAAATCAATCTAGAGAGGGATTGCATCAGCAAAAGACAGAGTTAAATTTGACAGTCATACAGCTATCACAATAGTTCTATTTTGCCCATGGATGACAGTCATATGACTGTCATATTTGGGCTCATGAACATGATAACATCAGTGTACCTAGGCCTTGTAATGACATCAATGTGATGTCATGATGTCATCATCCTATATAGAACTATATGAAATTTGTAGATATGGAAACTTGCATGTCATAGTATGGATGTCCTTATTGTTAGTTGATGTGTCATATTACACTAATTGGGTAGTTGAGTCAGCTATTTGTATGGTCCATGTATCAGAGTTGGATTGATGATATGGCACTAACTCACTGATTGGATAAGTTGGCAACTTGTGTGACTGGGTTGTACATGGTGACAGGTATGTTGACTAAGCCACTACTGTGGGATCCACATGGATCTACGTGGTGCTAGAGTTTAACCCTATTGGGGGTTTAAACTACTATCAGTGCACAAGATTTTGACACTAGAAAATCTTATTGCCACTGTGGGTTGGAAAACCTTATTGCCACTGTGGGTTGGAAAACCTTATTGCAGGTCAAAATTGTTTGGCATTTATCCCACATTCACCATGGGAAAGCACTTTACTTAATCTAAAATATGAATGCCATAGGAGGCAATTCAAACAAAGCCCATCAATCATGGTAGTTGGTTGCCCATTGGATCATTCTCGCTGGTAAGTACATGTTCAGTCGCCAAAAATATTGCAATTCAATGCTTGAATGACCATAGTTCTTGATAGAATTTGTGAAGTATATACTCACCAATTAAATCCACCAAATAAAAGAATATTCTTTGAATATTCTCTACACGGCTTGGGTGTCACTACCTGGTTCTAAAAAAAATGTCCCTGCAAGGCCCTATAGGGCCAATTTTGTTTTGAAAAAACCCAATTCAAAAATAATAATGCAAAGAAAATTAAAATTCAACTCTAAAAATAAATGCATAGATTGATTAAATGACAATATCTAGTTTGCAAATTGGTGCCTTCAAGTCCTAGTTTGCAAAAAAAAATTTCCTAACAATTGACTTTAGCCCAACATAGGCAAATTTATATTTGATTTTCATCAAATCTATGTTTTGGATGTAATGGTAAGGTCCGATTTGGTTCTAGACACTCCCAATTTCTATAGATTGTTTAAATTTGGGTTGAGGTGCTGAAGCAACAATGGTCTCAAATGGCTATGTGTAGAGCATCTTGCTGAGCTTTGATATCATGTAAGAATTTCCCTTAGGGAAAAAATTACCCAAGACCAAGGAACTCAAACAAAAGCACAACAGTAGACCAAAGAGAGTATGATTATAATGACAATATATTCATTCAATATAGATTTGAAAGTACACTAGAAGTGCCTGTATATAAAGGCCTTTAGAATGCTTTTAGAATGCATAGAAGTCAACAACATGATAAGTCATTCAACCAAGCACATGTCCACCAGATATGGGTTATCCTCCATTGAGCACAAGAGTAGGTGAAATGATGAGAGGATAAGCCTGCAATGATGTAGCATACAAAATAATGTTGTAGACAACATGTACTAAAATGGGAGTATGAATAACTATGTTTTCTACATGAAAATTCAGTGAATGATGCAAACTGCTAAGCGTCTCACCTAAGTAAATAATAAAATAATGCATTGACCCAAGTAAACTTAAATAAAATGTAAATAGTAAATACTTATTTACACCAACAATTTAAACCCCTCTTATAAATCCTCTTCCATCTCCTACCATCATTGAAACCTTCCAATTCATCAATCCATCCAATTCCCATCCACATCTCTTGCTCCTAGCATTACCCAAACCCCATAGATAATGATCGTAAAATTAAATATTTTTAAATTTTTTAGAGCACTCTAGATTGATATGCGAACAAAATGCAATGTAGGGTGCAACAAATAGTACAAGAATGCAATATAGTACTTGTTCTACTAGAGATGTGAGGCTAGGAGCAAGAATGCCTGATGTAAATTTTTTAAAATATTTTGAAAGTACAATAATACATTAGCTTTAAAAATTGTTTCTTAATCAGTATGACACTAACAACACAAAGTTTCCTAAACATTGTTTCTTAATTATTTTACAATGAACACCCAGTCTCTAAGAAGCCTTACAAAGAAGCCAATAGAATATCCATGTCTATGTTAAGTTGACAAGGTCATCTCATCTAATTACATCATGTGAAGTTTCCAGCATGCTAAAAAATTTCCATCTCCCACACTAATCATTCATCTTCCATATCCCATAACTATCATACCTCTTTCATCTAACCCACTTATATATCTCCTCTATTTCCTAACATTAGTTAAACCCCTCTTATAAATCCTCTTCCATCTCCTAACATCATTGAAACCCTCCCAAATTCATCAAATCCATCCAATTCCCATCCACATCTCTTGCTCCTAGCATACCCATACTCCATCTAATGAACTTCGTGATTTTATCCTCCATATACCCATCTTCATCAAAGAACCTCCATATCACATTGGGTGTCTTTTAGGAGTGTGGAGATGATGAATATACACTTTTATTTCTTGACCAGGTGCCAAAAGTTCATTCACATCTCTATTTTCCTTCCCGGTCTCTTTGTTTTCAATTTAAGCCTTATAACCTTTTTAAGCCCCAAATTTTCCTATCTTTCAACTATCCTTCCAATCTTATCCTTCAAGTACTTCTTGTGTCTTCTTTCCCTCTAATATTTTTGTTCTTATTGTTCCTTCTTTCCATTTACAACATTATATCATATTTATAACAATACTCTTTACTATTTTATAGGGCTAATGGGGGCCTAAAATTTCTCAAGTTGATGATTCCAGGCTTTTTGCTATTAACTTTGGCCTTGATAGCTATGTGGTGTCATAACTTGCACACCTATCAAGTTTAAAATTTGAGTTGAAATCATGATGCATCTTATTTATTCCTCTTATGTTTTATTTGTTTCTTTTTTAGGGTACTCCACATAGCTTTAGGTTTGGAAGAAAGTGAAGGAAATCAGCCAGAACACCATTTGAATTTTTGAAAGGCTTCTGATTTTTTTTTAGATACATTATAGTCATCATTCTAGAATAGTCATTAAAAAGAAAAAAGAATGAATTTTTTTTCTCCACTACAACTCTCTACTCCAATAGGTCCACATAAGTCTATACGAAAAATTTCCAAGACTTCTTCTGACTGATATTTTTTTCTTTTGAAATTAGTCTTTCCCATCTTACTAATTTGGAAATTCTTGTAAAGACCCATATTAGGCTTATTCAAACTCGGAATACCTCTTACTCTTTTATGCATGCTTATCTTAACTAGATTATCAAATTCTACATGACATATCCTTTTGTTCCATAACCAACTTTTTTCTACTTGAGCAATAAAACATGAACAATCACTGAGATCAAGATAAAATAGATTACCTTTTGTTTGCTTGCCAGATCCAACCAGATTTCCCTTCCCATCAAGTAGTTTGGCCTATCCATTCATGAAATCTACCTTCAATCCAATGTTATTCAACTATGCCACACTTAGTACATTATGCTTTAGTCCTTCAACCCAATAAGCATTGTCACATACAAGTTCTTTAGTCAATGAAATACATCATTTTATTTTTATGTTACAAGGTTAATTGTTTTCAAATCTCACTCTACCTCCATCATAATATTCCATGTGCTCAATTTTTTTTTTTTATCTCTAGTCATATGATGTGAACATCCATTGTCAATAATCCATATGTCATTTTTGCTAACATGAGAGATAAGTGCCATCTTATCTCCTTCATCATCAGATCCATCTTTCACAACAATATATACCATTTCATATTCACTGTTATTAGAATCTTTAGCTATAAAACAATATTTCTTACCTTAGTCTTTGTAAGTCTTGTGGTTCTTGGAATCTGTCATGAATTTTTTCTTATTGCTTTTCTTTTCATCTTTTATTTCCTTATTTGGACACCTTACAATAAGGTGACCAACTTCTTCACATGAAAATCATATCAGAGAAACTTTAACTTTGTACTTTCCTCTACCTTTGGAATACTTTCATGCAAGTAGGGCTTCAACAAATTCAAGATCACTATCCAAACTTTCCTCTAATGTTCCTTCTTCTTCACTTCTTGATTGATTAGACTTTGATTTCTTACCCTTTTCTTTGAGTGAGAGTTTAGCTTTAAGGGTTGATTCAATAACCTTTGAACTAGGAACATAGTTATCAAATTTAACTAACATAAAAGCTATCAATCTTCCAACTAAAGCATCCAAAGATATTTTATTATTTGGATCACATATCATTTCTTGAATAGCAGACACACTAATTGTAGAAGTAGGAAGAAGAGTTCTAAGTAACTTGCTTACAACTATTTTCTCTTCGATGTCTCCTCTAGATGCTTTGATTGCACTTACACTTACTTTGATCCTCTCCACATATTTTGTAATGTTCTCATCTTCCCTCATTTTCATCTGATCAAAATGACCTCTAAGACTTTTATCCTTAGATCTTTTTACATTATCATCTCCTCCATATATATCTTTCAGTTTGATCCACATCTCATGAGCCTTTTTGTAGTCTTTGACTTCATCAAATTTAGCATAACTAAGAGCAGATGCAATGTCAATCATCATGATGTTATGATTCTTCTTTTCAATAATATCTTCAACTAATACTGTTCTATTGGGAGTCTTGTATTTAGTATCAAGATACTTGCATCCTAAATCACTAATGGTAGCCAAGTATAACCTCATAAGTCATTGCCATGCTACAAAATTGTCTCTATTTAGCTTGGGGATTTCTCTCCTATAAGACATCTTGATCTTTAGCTTAGGTCCTTAAAACCTTCTCTACAAGTACCAAGGCTTTAATACCAATTGTTGGAAATATGAGAGGAGTAATTGAGAGGGGAGGGGTGAATCAATTACTACTAAAATAAATCTTAGATCCCTTAGATATTAGTACAAACATGCAAATTGAAAACCAAATATTGTTGAAGCTTAGTAAACACACAACAATGTTGTAACTCAGTAAGTGCTTGGTAAATGCTTAACATATAAACTTTAGATGTTAGCTGTGATTACCATTACTTTAAATTAGTTGCAAACACATAAAAGAAAATAGCACGGAAACATTTAACAGTAGGTTTTAACATCAAAACCCCATTTGGGAAAAACCACCAATTGAAACTAGTTACTGTTTTCACTCTTCTGAAGTGAGCCCTATTAGTAGCCAACATTGTTTAAGGTTACAAAATACACTATTAGGTTTGATACTATTAGAGGGTTTATTTAGCCTATTAGGAGTGGCCTTGTTAGAGGTCTTTAGACAATTCAATAGAACTACCACCTTGTTAGAGGATTTCTAAATAGTTGTTAAGCCAACTCTATTATGAGATTTAGATCACTACTACAATGGTTAGATAGTAACAATGAGTTGAACTAATTTGAATGCAACTTAATTGATGATTATAGATCTATGTTCTAGCTTTTACTTGATCCTCCCTGATTGAATATAGTTCTTTTGCTCCACAAGGATATTCTGCTTATCCTTCAAATTTGCTTCCTCTTCACATAATTAAATCTTCAATAACATCTTCATACTTTACACATCTTTTCACACTTTGAAATCAAAACTAGACCTTATACTTATATCCTTCATATTGTCAAGTTGGCTCAAATATAACTTAGAATAATTAATACTCATTACCTTAATCGGCTGGAATCAATAGATGAATCAATTGAGCTTAGTATTCCAAAATAAGAAAATCCTTCCTTAGCCAACCTAGCTTAGCAAAAACTAACTCATAAGTGATTTCCTGTGTTAATCAACAGAAGCTTGTTTAACACTAAAAATTTGTAAAAATCCTTTCTAACTGAGTGAGCTAGGTTAGAACTGTTTCCATCCAAATTTTCTTTATTAACCTAGTGAGCTCAGTTAACACTCACCTTCTACATACTTTCCATCCATGCCCTAGTGAACTTGATAGACACTACTTTCTGAACTAGGCAATCACATGAACTCTTGGTAGACATAGAAAACTATCTTCACATCCCAAGTGAAGTTAGCATATACTGACTGATAATTAATCAATTGTATCCAACAATTATTTTTTTCATTTTAATGGTAATTATCAATAATTTGGCTTATTAACATGTGTTATTTACCTTTTACCTATTACAACACTCTTTTAGACTTCATGCAAATCCTTTCCCATTTCATTTTGTTAAGAATCTCAAGCATCAAAGATGGGGTCAGAAAAAAAGAGGTTAGAGGTATGTATGTAGATTCTTAGTTGAATCCCTCTTGTGATCTTAATTTGGATTGCCTGTGTGTGTGATAGAAATCCCTAACTCCTACTCTACAACTCTAACATTTTATCACTTACCATATAGGTTGTTCCTCATACCAGCATTGATTCATTAGTGGTTGTGCCTCATAGTAGCATGATGGATACGACTCAAGTTGTACTACATTTTTTCTTTTATGCTCTATTTGGAATTCCTAATGCCACTCTATAATGCCAACATTTTATCACTTACCATACCAGTTGTGCTTTATACTAACATTGATTCATTAGTGGTTGTACCTCCTTATAGCACCTGATATATAGTTCACATTGTAGTACATTTTTTTCTTTTTAAACTCTATTTGGAATCCTTGTCATGTCCTCTTTTCAAATAATTAAAAATAATAATCTTTGCTAAAGCAGGCAGGCGCAAAAAGGTGAAGTTTTAGAAAAAAAGGGGATAATCTTTGGAAGATAATGGACTAATAAATAAAAATAAAAATATGTTTTATTAACCCCTGTTGGACATGAGTTAGGGTTATGCCCTCTTTTAAGGGGTTTGGAGGCATTTTGGGCTCATTCCATAACTTGATTTTTGCACATTGCTTTGTTGTTCTTCAGAGGCTACCAAACCTGTGGAGAAGGAGACCCAATAATGGGAGTTTTTAGGTTTCTAGGAAGGCTAAGGATAGGAGTTTGAAGCCATTCGATCTATATGCTCATGCAAAGTTTGCCCTTGTGCTGAACAGTGCAGATTTGTGGGTTTTCGGGTGTGTTTTTTGTAAGAGTTTGGTGTTTCCAGTTGACTATTTCATATCAGTTTGGGTCGCTGTTGTATTTCATACTTTTAGATGTTAAAATAGATCTGAATATATGTATTTGGTCATGATTATACTTCTGTGATAGATTATCAGTGCTTTTGTGGTATTTCTGGCTATTTTGTGTTGTTTTCAGGAGCCTGATGAGCATAGTTTTTGTCCTGCATTTGTGAGCTATTGTGTAAATGCTATATAGATCTGGAAATGTCATTTTTTAGGCTATTATTCTGCTGAAATTTCTGTAAAAATGTCCATTTTCAGATTTACTAATAATATGTGAAGTTGTGAAGTTTTTAGCACTATTTCAGACATACCCAATTTGGGGTTTATTGAGAAATTGGTGGATCTTTGTAATATTGGTTGTTTGATCTTAAAGATCTGATTAGAGGCTTGAAATATCATATAAAATTAGAAAAAGAACATTTCAGTGGTATCAAAGCTATGATCTTGCTAGCCTGAGGGTTTGTAGAAGTTTGCATGTCAGTTTTGAGAACTACCCAAATCTTGCATGTCTTAATTTATGGTTGCATGTTGTTTCTAATTAGTTGCATGTCAAAATTTATGGTTGCATGCTACTTACAATCATTTGCATGTTAGTTCTTGGTGTTTGAAGAAGTTATAACCTATTGGGGTTACACTCTACTTTATCCATAATGGCTAGGTATAGTACAGAGTCTCAGAGGACATGATCTTGGACAATTGATATCCAGAGTCAGAACAGTATAAAGGATGGTTATTTAGACATTCGAGATAAAATTAGGAAAATAAGTGATGACATGTTTGAATAGTTGGTTGAGCACCACCGTATGATGAATGACATGTTGTTCAACCCAGCTAAGGTGGATAAGTTGACTAGATTTCTATTTGGTAGATTTTCTCATAGGACAGATGACATAATTACCAAGAACTTGCATGAGGAGTTTGAGAAACTAGCTTATAGCTAGGCAGAGGTCTCAGATTCGACTCTGCTACAAGAGGTAGTGGGTTTAGATGATGATTATGAGGATGTTGTTGTGCATGATGGTGAGATACCTGATAGAGATGAGCAGACATTGAGCATTCATGACTTTGCTGAGAAATAGTACCAGGCACAGTTAGATGCTTCGTCACATGAGGTTGAGGCTGGTAGTACTTCACATGATTTTTCCAGCCAGCCAAAAGTGAACAAAGATAGTATTGTGACTTCATTATCTCATCATGACAAGTATGTGGAGTTAGTTGGTATTGGTCATATTACTCAGGCGAGGAGTTTGTTTGAGTTACTAGCTAATTCTAGTTTACAGATATGGACTCAAGATTGTTATATTGGCATTTGGGATTCAGTTGATTGGAGATCTTTAAAACTTTTTGGTAGCAGTGTTTGTTTGGGTGCTATCATGGATTTGATTAGTAGATTGCATGGTGTTGTCTTTTCTTTTGCTAGCAACTTGTCTGATGTTGGTATTAGTTTTTATACACTGGTGTTGGGCTTTGTTCATATATTAAGTCGACCATACTTGCTTGAATGTGTTCATGATCTTTCATATTTGGCAGTGTGTACAAATGAGTCTCAAGATCATATTGGCATTGATGACATCCAAAAGGATGTAGTGGGCAGTTTTGAAGACTTAGTTTCCTTGGCAGTTTCTTTTGGTACAAAGGAGTTGGACAGCAGTGCTATAGTTTTTGATACTTCGTATGTTGATATGAGCTTTGGATTTGATTCACAAGATATGGATGGTAATACTCTAGAGACTAGTAACTTTGAGGATATTCCTTTAGACAGTGCATCAGAGGAAGTTTGTAGGAGACAATCTAGACACTCATCATCATGTGTCTAATCAGTTGAGAGTTAGTGAGCAAGACATTTCTATCGCTTGCCAACATTTTGATGCTGCTCGTCAGTTGTTACTAGTTTATGGATGGGGTTCTCCTACTAGTGATGAGCGGGAAGGTAGTTATCTTTCCTTGACAGAGATCCACTCTTTATGGGAGGCTATTTGGATTTTGAGACAAAATTATATGCAGTTGGTAGCTGACAGAGATTATCTTATGGAGTGGGGGAGTACAACATATGACGCATTATTGGCCAAGGAAGATGAGGTGAGTGAGCTTACTCAACAACTCGAGGTGACTTTTGAGATTCTTGAGAGTATATAGTTGGCTTTCAAGGAGTCACAATTTCATTTGGCTAAGGTGACCATGGAGTTAGAGCAACTATAGTCTTTACCAGATTCTATACAGTCACAAGCTATGGTGTCTAGTGAACTGAGGATTTCCATGGTTGAGATTTTCAAAGACAGTGGAGATGGGGATGCATCCATCCTTGATACTAACATTAGCATATTAGGTTCATCCCCACTAGAGTCAGGTTTAGTTGAGTTGGGTGCTGCAGCAGATTGTTGTGGTATGCCTGACATGGTGGTGACCTCTAGTAGTAATGGCACGAAGACTATAGATGTTGTATCAAAGACCATGTGTGATGTTGGTGAGCTGACAGTTGCCATGGTTCCTACTAGTAATAGTACTCCCTTGGTGATGTCTTCAGAGGTAGTAGTTAGTTCCAACCTAGTTAGTGATCGATTGCAGTTAGCTACATCTGGATTGTAGTCTGAGGCACTGACTGAGATTGGAACATTGTATCAACATTACATTGTGAGGAATGCTCATCAATTCACCTTTGATGACCATGTTGATGAGATGATGATACAAAGATGTATTTTGGTTCCTAGTGCTTATCATCAGTTATGGGATAGTTTGATGCCTCAAGATGAGAGTTGTGATGGGCACAAAATGGCGATAGGTTCTGCAGTTGATAGCTTCATAATACATGACTTAGAGCAGGAGTTTTGGAGTGATGCTTCAGCGGGTGTTGTTATTGATTCTACTCCTTTGGCTATGACATCTCCTGACTTAGCTGGTGATCAGACACAGTGGGTTGTATCACTTGTTCATGGTGAGCTGTTGACTGAGGTTGGTTTTTTTTATCAACATTATACTGTAGGGTATGTACATCAGTTAGCATTTGATCCTTGTGTTGAGGAGTTGATGGCAAGAAAATTTGGTTTGGGTTCCATTTCTTGTTGTTTATCTTGTGATGGCTTTTCATCATAAGGGGTGCATGGGAGTTATGGTTATGAGACAGTGGCCGGTGATCTACAGAGTTGTATTTACTGTAGGAGTTGTACAGTGTGTGGATTCTCCATACTTGGTATAGTTTCATTCGGGAGCATTCACCATTGTTGCAGAGTTGGATTGTACATTTCGTATAGGCTAGTGGGATGTGTTGATGGTATTTACTGTGTTGGAAATTTTATTTGTCCACTTTACTTGGGTTTTGATGTTCTAAGAGTTTGTGTCTCGTGTGTTTCTAATTGTGGAAGTTGTGATTTTGGAGTTTGGTTGAGCTGTAATTGTCAGTTGGATTATGGATTCCTCTTGGCTATATTGCAGAGGATATTGCAAGAGCCTATGTTAATTGACAATAGTATAGTTCATGATGACATTTGGGATCTAGGTGGATTGATTGGTTTATTTTTTAGCCATTTCTTGAGGACAAGCAATATTTAGAAGGGGAGGACTTGTCATGTCCCCTTTTCAAATAATTAAAAATAATAATCTTTGCTAAAGCAGGCAAGCCCAAAAAGGTGAATTTTCAAAAAAAAGGGGGATAATCTTTGGAAGCTAATGGACTAATAAATGAAAATTATTATTAAAATATGTTTTATTAACCCCTCTTGGACGTGAGTTAGGGTTATGCCCTCTTTTAAGGGGTTTGGAGGCATTTTGGGCTCATTCCAGAACTTGATTTTTGCACATTGCTTTGTTGTTCTTCAGAGGTTGCCAAACCTGTGGAGAAGGAGACCCAAGAACGGGAGTTTGCAAGTTTTTAGGAAGGATAAGGATGGGAGTTTGAAGCCATTCCATGTGCATGCTCATGCAGAGTTTTCCTTTGTGTTGAACAGTGCAGATTTGTGGGTTTTTAGGTGTGTTTTTGGTAAGAGTTTGGTGTTTCCAGTTGAGTATTTCATATCAGTTTTGGTTACTGTTGTATTTCAGACTTTTAGATCTTAAAATAGAGCTTAATATATGTATTTTTTCATGATTATACTTCTATGATAGATTATCAGTGCTTTTGTGGTATTTTCGGCTATTTTGTGTTGTTTTTGGGAGCCCAATGAGCATAGTTTTTGTCCTACGTTTGTGACTTGTTGTGTAAATGCTATACAGATCTAGAAATTTCATTTTGTAGGCTGTTATTCTGCTACAATTTTTGTAAAATTTTCCATTTTCAGATTTACTAATAATATGTGAAGTTGTGATGTTTTTGGCACTATTTCAGACATACCCGATTTGGGGTTTATTGAGAAATTGGTGGATATTTGTAATATTGGTTGTTTGATCTTAAAGATCTAATTAGAGGCTTGAAATATCATATAAAATCAGAAAAGGGACATTTTAGTGGTATCAGAGCTATGATCTTGCCAGCTTGAGGGTTTGTAGAAGTTTGCATGTTAGTTTTGAGAACTACCCAAATCTTGCATGTCTTAATTTATGGTTGCATGTTGTTTCTAATCAGTTGCATGTCAAAATATATGGTTGCATGCTACTTGTAATCATTTTCATGTTAGTTCTTGGTGTTTGAAGAAGTTATAACCTATTGGGGTTACACTCTACTTTATCCAGAATGGACAGGTATAGTACAGAGTCTCAGAGGACATGATCTTGGACAATTGATATCCAGAGTCAGAATAGTAGAAAGGATGGTTATTTAGACATTCAAGATAAACTTAGGAAAGTAAGACATGATATGTTTGAATAGTTGGTTGAGCACCACCGTATGATGAATGACATGTTGTTCGACCTAGCTAAGGTGGATAAGTTGACTAGATTTCTATTTGGCAGATTTTCTCACAGGGCAGATGACACAATTACCAAGAACTTGCATGAGGAGTTTGAGAAACTAGCTTACAGCTAGGTAGAGGTCTTAGATTCAACTCTACCGTAAGAGGTAGTGGGTTTAGATGATGATTATGAGGATGTTTTTGTGCATGATGGTGAGATACCTAATAGAGATGAGCAAACATTGAGCATTCATGACTTTGCTGAGAAAGAGTACCAGGCATAGTTAGATGCTTCGTCACATGAGGTTGAGGCTGGTAGTACTTCACATGATTTGTCCAGCCAGCCGAAAGTGAACAAAGATAGTATTGTGACTTCATTATCTCATCATGAGAGGTATGTGGAGTTAGTTAGTATTGGTCATATTACTCAGGTGAGGAGTTTGTTTGAGTTACTAGCTAATTCTAGTTTATGGATATGGACTCGAGATTGTTATATTGGCATTTGGGATTCAGTTGACTGGAGATCTTTAACACTTTTTGGTAGCAGTGTTTTTTTGGGTGCTATCATGGATTTGATTAGCAGATTGCATGATGTTATCTTTTCTTGTGCTAGCCGCTTGTCTGATGTTGGTATTAGTTTTTATACACCGGTGTTGGCCTCTATTCATATATCTAGTCAACCATACTTGCTGGAATGTGTTGATGATCTTTCATATTTGGCAGTGTGTACAAATGAGTTCTAGGATCATATTGGCATTGATGACATCCAAGAGGATGCAGTGGGCAGTTTTGAAGACTTAGTTTCCTTGGCAATTTCTTTTGGTACAAAGGAGTTGGACAGTAGTGCTATAGTTTTTGATACTTTGTATGTTGATATGAGCTTTGGATTTGATTCACAAGATATGGGTGGTAATACTGTAGAGACTAGTAACTTTGAGGATATTCCTGTAGATAGTGCATCAAAGGAGGTTTGTAGGAGATAGTCTAGACAGTGTCATCATGTGTCTAATCAGTTGAGAGTTAGTGAGCGAGACATTTCTATCACTTACCAACATTTCGATGCTACTCGTCAGTTGTTAGCAGTTTATGGATGGGGTTCCCCTACTAGCGATGAACAGGAAGGCAATTATCTTTTCTTGAGAGAGATCCACTCTTTATGGGAGGCTATTTGGATTTTGAGCCAAAATTATATGTAGTTGGTAGCTGATAGAGATTATCTTATGGAGTGGTGGAGTACAACATATGACGTATTATTGGCCAAGGAAGATGAGGTGAGTGAGCTTACTCAACAACTCGAGGTGACTTCTGAGATTCTTAAGAGTACACAGTTGGCTTTCAAGGAGTTACAATTTCATTTGGCTAAGGAGACCATGGAGTTAGAGCAACTACAATCTTTACCAGATTCTATACAGTCACAAGCTATGGTGTCTAGTGATATAAGGATGTCCATGATCGAGATTGTCAAAGATAGTGGAGATGGGGATGCATCCATCCTTGATACTAATGTTAGCATATCAAGTTTGTCCCCACTTGAGTCAGGTTCAGTTGAGTTGGGTGCTGCAACAGATTGTTTTGGTATGCCTGACATGGTGGTGACCTCTAGTACTAATGGCACGAAGACTATAGATGTTGTATCAAAGACCATGTGTGATGTTGGTGAGCTGACAATTGGCATGGTTCCGACTAGTAATACTACTCCCTTGGTGATGTCTTCAGAGGTAGTAGTCAGTTCCAACCTGGTTAGTGATCGATTGCAGTTAGCTACATCTGGATTGTAGTCTGAGCCACTGACTAAGATTGGCGCATTGTATCAACATTACATTGTGAGGTACACTCATCAATTCACCTTTGATGGCCATGTTGATTAGATGATGATACTGAGATGTATTTTGGTTCCTAGTGCTTATCATCAGTTATGGGATAGTTTGATGCCTTGGGATGAGAGTCATGATGTGCACGACATAGCGATAGGTTCTGTAGTTGATAGCTTGATAATACATGACTTAGAGCAAGAGTTTTGGAGTGATGCTTTAGCGGTTGTTGTTATTGATTCTACTCCTTTGGCTATGACAATTCCTGACTTAGCTGGTGATCAAACATAGTCGGTTGTATCACTTGTTCATGGTGAGCTATTGACTGAGGTTGGTTTTTTTTATCAACATTATATTGTAGGGTATGTACATCAGTTAGCATTTGATCCTTGTGTTGAGGAGTTGATGGCAAGAAAATTAGATTTGGGTTCCATTTCTTGCTGTTTATCTTGTGATGGCTTTTCATCATTAGGGGTGCATGGGAGTTATGGTTATTTGATAGTGGTCGGTGATCTACAGAGTTGTATTGACTATAGGAGTTGTACAGTGTGTGGATTCTCCATACTTGGTATAGTTTCATTCGAGAGCATTCACCATGTTGCAGAGTTGGATTGTACATTTCGTATAGGCTAGTGGGATATTTTGATAGTATTTACTGTGTTGACAATTTGATTTGTCCACTTTACTTGGGTTTTGATGTTCTAAGATTTTGTGGCTCGTGGGTTTTTTATTGTGGAAGTTGTGATTTTGGAGTTTGGTTGAGCTGTAATTGTCAGTTGGATTATGGATTCCTCTTGGCTATATTGCAGAGGATATTGCAGGAGCCTATGTTAATTGAAAATAGTATAGTTCATGATGACATTTGTGATTTAGGTGGATTGATTGGTTTATTGTTCAGCCATTTCTTGAGGACAAGCAATATTTGGAAGGGGAGGACTTGTCATGTCCCTTTTTCAAATAATTAAAAATAATAATCTTTGCTAAAGCAGGCAGGCCCAAAAAGGCGAAGTTTCAGAAAAAAGGGGATAATATTTGGAAGCTAATGGACTAATAAATGAAAATTATTATTAAAATATGTTTTATTAACCCCTCCTAGAAATGAGCTAGGGTTATGCCCTCTTTTAAGGGGTTTGGAGGCATTTTGGGCTCATTCCAGAACTTGATTTTTGAGCATTGCTTTGTTGTTCTTCAAAGGCTGCCAAACCTGTAGAGAAGGAGACCCAAGAATAGGAGTTTTCAGGTTTCTAGGAAGGCTAAGGATGGGATTTTGAAGCCATTTCATGTGCATACTCATGCAGAGTTTGCCTTTGTGCTGAACAGTGCAGATTTGTGGGTTTTCGGGTGTGTTTTTTGTAAGAGTTTGGTGTTTCTAGTTGAGTATTTGATATCAGTTTGGGTTGCTGTTGTATTTCATAATTTTAGATGTTAAAATATCTTGGAATATATTTATTTTTTCATGATTATACTTCTGTGATAGATTATCAATGCGTTTGTGGTATTTTCGGCTATTTTGTGTTGTTTTCGAGAGCCCGATGAGCATAGTTTTTGTCCTACATTTGTGAGCTGTTGTGTAAATGCTATATAGATCTAGAAATATCATTTTTTAGGCTGTTATGCTGCCAAAATTTCTATAGAAATTTCCATTTTCAGATTTATTAATAAAATGTGAAGTTGTGAAGTTTTTGGCACTATTTCAAACATACCCGATTTCGAGTTTATCGAGAAATTGGTGGATATTTGTAATATTGGTTGTTTGATCTCAAATATCTGATTAGGGGCTTGAAATATCATATAAAATCAGAAAAGGGACATTTCAATCCCTAATGCCACTCTATAATTCTAGCAATTTATAACTTACAATACAAGTTGTGCCTCATACTAGCATTGATTCTTTAGTGGTTATACCTCCTACTAGCATGAGAGATCTAGCTTAGTTTGTAGTACTTTATTTATTTTTTTCACTCTATTTGGAATCTATAATGCTACTCTATAATTTGAACATTTTATCACTTGCCATACAAGTTGTTCCTCATACCAACACTATCCCATTGGTTGTTGTGCCTCCCATGAGCATTCATTCATTGGTAGTTGTGTCTCCCATCATAACTATCATTCATGACCACTATCATTCATCTCAACTATGGTGTGGGAGAAAGGGATGAGGTAATAAACAACTCAACCATCAACAGTTGAGAACACAATTTCTAGTTATTTTCATATTACTTATACATAAGATATTTGATATAGTATTTTAATTTTTTCTATAAACACTTGGTAAGCCAAAGACTACATCAAAGAGGCTCAATTTTGATGATCCTACATATGCATAGATATTATTAGTGATATACATATCTAGTTGTGGTTATTACATGACATTGACATATATTTGACTTTTGTATTATATATATTTGAGATTTGTGTTGTGCGCATTTGACATGTGTTGGGTAATAAAATTTTGTATAGTACCGATGATACATAACATCTTTTTGTAACTATATGATTGATATGGCACAGCATATTATTCATTTTGATATATATTTAGCTTATATTTCCATCCAACTTGTTCAATATGTGCATACAAACTTGTGTTCCATCTTACTTTCTTGCAATTAATCAAACATGTGAATGGAATTATTTTATATAGAAAATGAAACATGTTTATAAAATTAATTATAACATGTAATCAAACTCATATGTCACTTATTTTGATGTAATCAGACATGAAAAGTAAAAATACATCATAATTTTTTTATTTGTGTCAAAGATCACAGCCCGATATTGCTTATAGACCCTTAGGGATGCTTCCATTAAGTGTGGCCAACAACATTGGAGGGACATTGTGGCTGACACAAGGTTGGTGCTAGCCTAAACTGGACCAACTGGAGCTAATGGAAGAGATGATTCGATCCTAAGACCAATGGTTTGAAATATACATAACTTTTCTCATTTGAAGTGAGCAACATTGCAACTTTTGGCATTAAGTTTGAAAGGGATGACAAATCCAAAATAATTTGAATCTCTAGAAACTAAGATAGGTTGTTATATGCCTAGATAATGTGATCATGTAACACCTAAAAATTTATCAATACCTCGTAACAACTCAGAGAAATGCCAGCTCAAGTATCATAGCAAAAGGGTACTTAGGGACCCTTAGGAATGCTTACATTCAATGTGGCTGATAGCATCCTAGGTACATTGTGGCTGAAACAAGGTTGTTCCTAGCCTAAACTAGACCATCCAGAGCTAATGAAGAAAAATGATTCAATCCTAGGACCAATGATTTGAAATATACACAACCTTTGCTCATTTGAACTCAACAACATTGCAAATTTTGGCTTTAGGTGAGAAAGGGATGCCAAATGCAAAAAAGAAAATTAAATCTCTAAAAAATGAGATAGGTTGTTATAGGCATAGAAAACACAATCTTGTAGCATCTAATATTTTGCAATACCTTGCACCAAATTAGTGAATTTCTTGCTCAAATATTGCAGCCCAATGGTACTTAGTGACCTTAGGGATGCTTCTATTTAATGTGGTTGATAGCATCCTAGGGATGCTGTGGATAAAATGAGGTTGGTCCCAGACTAAACACAACCAACAAAAGCTAATAGAGTAGACGATTCAATACTATGACCAATATTTTGAAATATATAGAACCTTGCTTATTTTAAATAACCAACATTGCAACTTTTGGTATTAGGCCAAAAAGGGACACCAAATCCAAAACAATTCAAATCTCTAAAAATTGAGATTAGTTGTTGTAGGCTTGGATAACATGATCATATAGCATCTGATAGTTTTTCAATACACTATACAAGATTAGAGAAATTCCTAATCAAATATTGTAGCCCAATGGTACTTTGAAATCCTTAGGGATGCTTCCATTCAATGTGGTTGATAATGTCTGAGGGATGTTGTGGCTAAAAAGAGGTTGGTCCTATAATAAACTTGACCAACTAGAGCTAAAAAAGTAGATGATTTGATCCTTGGACCAACAGTTTAAAATATACACAACCTTTCTCATTTTAACTGAGCACCATTGCAACTTTTGGCATTAGATGAGAAAGGGATGCCAAATCCAAAAAATGGTGAATCTCTAAAAAATGAGATAGGTTGTTTTAGGCATAGAAAACATGATCCTATAGCACTTGATAGTTCATCAATACCTTGCATGAGGTTAGAGAAATTCTCACTCAAAGATCATAGCCCAATGGTACTTTGAGATTCTTAGGGATACTTCTATTCAATGTGGTCAATAGAATGCTAGGGATGTTGTGGCTAAAATAAGGTTAGTCCTAGCCTAAACTTGACCAACTAGAGCTAATAGAATATATGATTTGATCTTAGGACCAACGGTTTGAAATATACACAACCTTTCTCATTTGAACTAAGGAATTTATTGCAACTTTTGGCATTGGGTCAGAAAGGTATTCCAAATCCAAGCAAAGGCTAATCTCTAAAAATTGAGATAGGTTATTATAGGCCTAAAGAACAAAATCATGTAGCACCTGACATGTTTTCAATACCTCACATGAGCTCAAAGATATGTGGGGAGGAAGGATTAAGCGGTGTACACCATGAAAAAACATTGTTGGGGGGTACAAAGTTGATGCAACGGTATATCAACAACTCTATGCCTTAACAACTGGTATTTTTTGAGTTGATGTTGATTATATATTTTGAATTGAAGGTGTACATTGAAATAATTAATTTTGAAAGTTATTAGACAGTGAATTTGTAGAAGGCCCTAGATTTTAGAAGAAAGTGGTGAGGATTTTATGGTTGGTAATGAAAATAAGGCCAAGGGGACTTTAAATGTATCGAGTCTATGGTTTTTATACCTAAGTAGGTATTGTACAAAGTTCGAGACTTAAGAGTTAAGGATAAAGAATAGTTTCTTTGTAAAAGTGGCCTATTTTAAATGTAAGGAGTGACATAGTGTGACAAAAAGGACATGGTCCAAAACAACCCTATCCAAGCTTTGCATATGTTGTAGCAAACAAAACTGGGTATCCAAATCTAGAATTTATTTTCCTGATGTTCTAGGAAATTTGAGAGAAAAATGGAATAGGACAATCATCTAAATCCATATAATTTTAAGATAATTGAAATTTTTTTTGAGACGTTATCCTCAAACTCATGAAAAAAGGTTCAAAAGCAAAATTTATATCCATAATAGTAAATTCAATTTATCAATTTATAACAATAATTTGGTTTCTAAATATGCACATGTAACATCTCTTATCAGATTTGAATACAAAATATGGTGCACAAATGCACGCGCACGTGCACGCATACACACACACACATAGATATATATTCTCCTTTTTAGATAAAAAATTTTGGATCTACATGTGTAGATGACTAGAAAGTTGCAAAATTTTGCATAACATATCTATAAAATTTTCAAAATTATTCTACCATATGTAGAATGATTCAGCTATATCTCACACAATCAATCAAGGGAACCTTTTGAACCAACTCTAACCCTTATTTTATGAAGTATTGCCTCATGGTTAGATTCATGTACTTTCCACAACTTCTTGTTAAGAGGCCTACCACTATATGTTATTAATTGAATATGTGTTGCAACAATTAGGTTAGAGTAATGAAGAATATATTTTTGTCTCCAAATCCTCAAATAATGACATGGTAGAATTATTTATAGGGTACCTACATTTAATTATAAAGATAATTTAAATTACAAATTGATACATTATACATAAAAAATTTACTTAAAGAGATCTTCATGGTAGGGGACAAAAATATACTAACTTCCTGTAAGAATTTGCCTTAGGGCAAAATCACAAAAGATCAAGAAGCTAAAGCACTAGCACAATATGTACCAATAAATTATGATAAAAAAAAAATATGAAATTGAATTGATGTTCATACACACTAGGAGTGCCTAAATATAAAGTTCTCTAGAATTACTAGGAGTCAACAAAGTGATAAGCATTACAACAAAGCACATGTCCACCAAGAGTGTATTATCCTCAATTGAGCATAGAAGTTAGTGCAATGATGAGACGATAAGCTTATAAATATGTGTCATGTAAAAGGATGTTGTAGACATCATGTGCTTAATTAGAGTACAAACAACTATGTTGCCTACATGAAAACTCGGATAAATATGCGAACTCTTGTGTTGTAGACACCATGTGCTAAAATGAGTTGCCAATTCTTGTGTTGTCAACAAATAAACTCATATGAGTACGCATAGTCCTAGATGTCTAACTAATAAATAATTAAATAATTCATTAACCTAAGTAAACTTAAGTAAACTGTAATAAGAATTAATTATCTACACTAACACCTGGGCCCCTTAAGTGCAACTTAGGGGAATGCACTTAAGCTCACAAAAGCTATAATGAAAATGCATGATGAGTCTTGGCTACTAGGCCATGTTAGGTACCCATGTAAAAATGAAATGCATTCTCTTTGAAAATGGAGAAAGAGAGGAAACCTCATGGGAAAAACCCTCCCCCAAAAAGAGAGATAAATAAACAAGATGCATGGATGGAGATAGTAATTAAGAGCCCCCCATTACAAAATGCATCATGTATATACAATAGAGAAATATGAGAAGGAAAAATACCCATAAGAGGAAAAATACCGCCCATAAGAGAGAAGAAGAAGAAGAAAGGAGACAAGGTAGTCCCCCCCCAAATGGAGAATGCCAATTAGTGAGAGCTGCTCCAAGATGAATGTAGAAGCTGACCCATGACTGTCGAATAGTGTTCCTCCCTTTAGGAAGAAACATTGTCATAGGTACACATGAGATGATTTCCCAATTTTTAGAAAGAATCCTAAAGAGGAATAGTGTCTCTAAAACCTACTCAATTGTCCCCATGTCAACAATGACGATCACCCCTTCCAACACTACTAAAAAGAACAATTTTTGATCTAGCAAGGATGTATGTAGAACATATCCCAAAGAACCAACCATCTCCTTGAATGATAAAGAGACCTCCAAAAATTGATGTACATAAGGATCCACAATTATATCAACCTTGTAAGATTGATCATGTAGAGATTGGACAAGAGGGTTAGAGTGTTCCCTCACAACAACTGAAGAAGGATCTTCTTCATCAAAGAGAAGATGTATATCATCAATAATGTCTCCCAAATATACTATGTAGGACTCCAAAAACAAACCTAAAATATTTTTTATGTAGTCACCCCTTGATTCTGGAATTAGAAGACAAGGTGTACCTAACTATATTGAATTACATGGACCTATCACTGTAGCAATGTATGCACATGGAATTGGTCAATGTTGTGACCTTGTCCTATATCTGTCAATAGGATCCTATATATCTGAACATTTTGAATCACTATCACTATTGTCACTATTAGTTTCCACAATGTATGGTCTATGGAGAATATTAGAGGATAAGCTAGGTGGACTTTCCTCAAAGTCAAAATACCTCTCTATGAATATCTCATGATTCTTAGGATCCATAAGTCTATATTCCTTAACACTTTCATTATATCCTATGAAAGTACAAGGCCTTGGTGGTGGTTCCTTTCATTCCCTTGAAGAAATGTGTGCCCACACTGGACAATGAAAAACTCTGAAGTGTTTCACAATTGGTTTTCTTCCACACCATGCCTCAAAAGAATTCATTGCATCTAAGACATTATGAGAAGACCTATTAAGGATGTGATTGACACTACTTATAGCTTTGATTTCAAGTGATGGATCATGAGACTTAGCTTGAATCATGAAACTTGCCATTGACATAAGAGTTCTAATCCTCATTGTTGCAACATTTTTATTTTGTTCACTAAATGCTACAAGATTCTAAAGATCAATACCCTCGAGTTCACAAAAGTCTCTAAGTCTTGAGTTCACGTATCTACTTTTATTGTCCATATGAAGAACCTTGATGGCTTTACTTGATTGATTCTCAACATGACTCTTGAAGGCTAGAAACTTATCAAACACTTCATTCTTGTGATTAAGAAAGTAGACCCATGAGTAGCATGAAAATTCATTAATGAAAGTGAGGACATAGTGACCCTTGGTAACTGATGTAACTAAAAAAGGGCCTGTTAGAACCATGCGAACAAAATCAAGAACAACTGATGCTCTCCAAGACTTCCCTTTGTCATACTTTTCTGCTAGATGCAACATTCACCTATAGAAAATTTGATTTTATGTAGACCTTTGATCATATTTTTTGAGCTAAGTTGATGAAGATAGTGGAAGGCAAGATGACCATACCACGCATGGGTATGTGTAGGATCATGGTGTGCCAAAAAGTCATGATCTAAAAAATTTGTAGTTCTGAAATATCTCAAACCATTTCAAAATCTATTCCAAATTTTTTCCCACCCACCCTAATACTAAGTGAAAAAAATTTATATCTTTATAAGATCTACTATATCTTTTGATACCAAACCTATATGGTCAACTTTAAAAACATCTTTAAAATGTCCTTTTGGCCTATTTTTATGTGATTTTTACTTCAAACATGTAGCTAATGACTTTTTTTCACCAAAATGTGATGAAATGAAAATGGTTTCTTAAGAATGTTCTTATCTTTTCATAAATTTATGTTTTGTCAAATTATGATTTTAGTAAGTAATTATTACTAATTTTTTAATGGATTTATGTATAAATTTTTGACTAACACACTACTTGAAAAGCAACTATAACTTTCAAATGGTACAACTTTTTTAGATCCAAAAGATGAATCACATTCTATGTTTCTTCTACTATAAGGAAAAAAAATGAAAAATTGAATTTTCCAGAGTTTTGAATTAGTTAAGGTGGTTAGAAAAAAAAAAATTTTAATTTCAAAAATACAAAAGAAAAAAATTAATTAATTATTATTTATTCAGAATAAAAATACCCAAAAAAATGTGTCACATCCAAGCATGAGTCTATTACTTATATTTAGAATATTATTAAAAAATATTATCCTTTTATTTTGATTAAGGTGGTCATACATACGTCTACTTCTTATTTTTGTTCTAATTTTTTTTAATATTGCATTAAAATTCAAAATTTTGACCAATCAATTTTTATTTTTTTGAGATAAGTCCTAGTAGTTTAGAAACTAGATTCAATTTTCTAGAGATTATTTTCTCTCAAATTTTTGATATAAAATTAATAACAAGTATAAAATTGCATGTCAAGTTGATATAACCTTGATTTTCTAATTTTTTATTGCCACTTAAGAGCATAGTTTGGTTGACCATGATCCTACACATACCCACATGCCATAATTTACATTGTGATTGTGAATGTGTCAACAAGGCATGTGAAGGAGACCTAGGCACAAAGTGGGGAAAAGAATGAAGCCTTGTGTCATGATTAACTTTACCCACTACAACCAATGAATCATCCTTAAGATTTTGCTCCATTACTAAATTAGGAAGGAAGACAACTTTATTGCCACCTCCATAGTGAGTGATTTGGTAAATTGAAAAGAGATTAGTACTAAGGTTAGGAACATAAAGAACATCTCTAAACTCTCCATTCTCCATCTCAACTTTTCCTTTCCCTTCAACTTCCATTTGTATATCATTCCCTACAAAAATGTGAGGTGTCATAGACTGCTTCAATGAAGAAAAGTGCCTTTTTGAAGAACCCATATGATGTGAGGCACCCAAGTCAAGAATTCATTCCCCTAAAGAACTTGAACTTTCCATAAATGCTTTTCCTTTTCCCTATGAAGTGGATGGATTTGAATCCTTGGAAGCATTTGGCACATTGATTTTTTTCTTCCTAAGTAGATTTTCCAACTCATCTATTCTCTTAGTCCTGCATTGATGCTCATCATGATTTGGTTTCTTTCAATATTCAAAAAATAGTTTATCCTTCTTGTTATTGAAAGTTAAATTGCCTTGTTGTGAAGGGGAAGATTGTTGTGTCTCTGATTGTGATTTTGGCTTCCACTACTTTTTCTTGTTGTTAGTAAAAAAATTTCCACCTTGATTTATTTGGTTCTCATTAATAGCAACCAATGCTATAGACTTGGATGACTTGAGAATTCCTATATCTATCAACTTGGATTGTTCAAAAATCAACAATTCTGCAAATGCATCAAATGAAGGCTTAGTAAAGGCACTTCCCATGGTCAACCTATGAGTGTTGTAACTTGAAACAAAAGATGCATACTCTGAAGGTAGCCTCTTCAAGATGTGATGAAGCAATCTATCATCCTTCATGGGATTACAACAATATTTAAGTAGTGCTCTCAATTCATTGTCATTGTTGACATAGTCTTAAACTGTGTCAACATTCTTAGGATTCAATAGAAGTAGATCATCCTCAATTTGGAATCCATTTTCCTCATCCACCTTACCATACAAACCTTCAAGTTTTTTAAAGCACCCTTGGTATCCTTAAAGCTAGAAATGTGGAAGAAGAGATCTCTATGAATACAACTCCTAATAATTGCTAAAGCCTTGTTGTCTTTGACTTGCCAATCAACTTGTGCAACAACATCAATGGCTTTTACAATTGTACCATGAACATATAGATTTAAACCCTTTTCTAGTAGTCTACTCTATACAATATCTTTCCATGTAGTATAATTGTGTGAAGTTAGAAGTGGAGTTTTAGGTGAACACATAATGCAAAGAATTAAAAGAGTAGAAGAGAGGAAGAGAGACACAAGAATACAAGACACCCCCCTGCCCCATTCACTCAATCAAAGAACCCACCCAAAAGTGATGCTTTTGACACTTTATATTTAGTACGTTTACAATATGCCACTTATCAAAATGGACAAAAGTGGAATTTTGATTTTTCTATTTAAAACTTCCTCTTGTAGTTCAAATCTAGTACTTAGCAATGTAGCTCAGATATACAAAAAATTTGAAGTGTAATCAAAGAAATACAATGCAAAAAAGGACCTATTTTTTAGAGTGGAATTTCTATCCACACAAGCCTATAATCTAATTGTAGATCTAGAAAGTAGACAAAAAAATGCACTTTCAAAAAACACAAATTCTAAAAATGTGTCGAGATGAGCCCATACAGAGCATTTGAAGTTGCAAAAATTAGGAATTTATGATTAGCAAAATAATTTAGAAACAAAGATCTCAAATGGCCTACACCAATGTATAGATCATGAAATTATACCCCAAAACAAAAAACATTGCTCAGAAAAAGGAGTCTGTATGAGGGAGATATCATTGTTTGAAAGTCACTTTTGCAATTATTTTTCTTGAATAACTATCATCATACTTCCAAAATTTAATTAACTCTAAATTTCACCTTAGATGTTTGATTTTGACATAACAATAGTTGATTTGGAGGTTTTTTGACCTTCTAAATATGATGCCAATATCTAATTTTCACTAGCAATCTCCAATCTTGTCCTGCAAAAAAATCTCTCCTACTGGTCTAAAAGGCTAACTTTTTTGTAGAATTTTGAAAATAAAATACAAATCTGAACAGAAAAAATGTAGAGACTGAAATAATACAATATACAAATCTAAAAATGAAACTTAAAGATCATAAATGTGTTGGGTGATGCGACGCGCTCCCCTGCCCACAGGTGGTTAATTATGTGGTGTTCCATGTTCACTAACAGTCATGGCTTTTGGTGCAACGGCAAATGGGCCCTACAATTGGTATCAGAGCCTGGTTTTGGCTTGGTTATGGGTTCAAATCTCCCCGGTGCCATCCCGACCCGCGTAAGCACCTGGTATGCGCGTCGAGGGGGAGATTGTTGGGTGATGCGACGCGCTCCCCTGCCCACAGGTGGTTAATTATGTGGTGTTCCATGTTCACTAACAGTCATGGCTTTTGGTGCAACGGCAAGTGGGCCAAACAAAATGATCATACCAATTCTATAAATCAGGCCTTCAGGTTTTGGTTTGCAAAAACAATTTGCCTCATATTTGACTATGGCCTAGGGTAGGCAAATTTATAGTCCAATTTTACCAAATTGATGCTTCGAACACAATGGTAAGGTCCACTTTGGCTCTAGACACTCCCAATGACTATGATACTCCAAATCTAAATTGAGGTCCTCCAAGAGGTGAAGCAAAAATGGTTTCCAGTGGCTACGTGAAGAGATTCTCCCTCAACTTTGATACCATGCAAGAAATTTCTTTAGAGAAAAAACACCCAAGATCAAGAAGCTAAAGCACTAGCACAATATGGACCAATAAAGTATGATTAGAATAACAATATGAAATTTAATTGATGTTCATACACACTAGGAGTGCTTGACTATAAAGGCCTCTAGAATGACGAGGAGTCAACAAAGTGATAAGCATCACAACTAAGCACATGTCCACCAACATTGGATTATCATCCATTGAGCATAGAAGTTAGTGTAATGATGAGAGGATAATCTTACATATGTGTGTGATGTAAAATGATGTTGTAGACATCATGTGATCAATTAGAGTACAAACAACTATGTTGTCTACGTGAAAACTCAGATAAATATGCAAACTCCTATGTTGTGGACACCAGGTGCTAAAATGAGTTGCTAACTCCTATGTTGTCAACAAGACAACTCATATGAGTATGCATACTCCTAGGTGTCTAACTAATAAATAATAAATTAATTCATTAACATAAGAAAACTTCTGTAAAGTGTAATAATAATTAATTATTTATGCTAACACTTCTAAGCCATGTTCCTATCACAACGATGGATCTTATTGTGTACTCAATATCCTCACCATCAATGGCTATAGCTATAAGTTTCCTTTTGGGCTTAATATACTGACAGAGAAAGTAATGTGTTCCTTCATTATTGTTCTCATATGTAATAACTACATATATATGACTTTCATTATATAGAAGGATAAGTTAATGCCAAAATTGAAAGGAACCTATTTTAACTGAGTATTAAATTGATAACTTACTATCTATTTCAATTAGGTCCAATACATGCTAAAAATATATTGATGCTTCAATCTAGTTGAGTTGTAGTGTTGTAGGAAGTTGATATGAATTGGTTAGATGCAAAAGGTCTACAAGACCATTGGTCAACCCACTCCTTTGATTCACATTCATCCCATAAATGATACATACAAGAAGATCAAAAGCATGCAAGCTTTCTAGTATGAATATCTAGTGATGCTACATTTGAATTTCAAAATGAATGCATCTCACTTGATCCTATAAGTATACAATAATTTTGCAAATTTTCAACGTTAAGTTCATGTATTAACTAAAAACATCTAGAAACCATAGACTTACCTCTATTACATGGTCTCATCATAAAGTTGCACCATTGCACAATTATTTCAAGATTTTCTAATATTGTGCCACCTTCATACTTTAATTCCTCTCTACTAAGGACTATTTTCACACATGTTCTAGCACCATCATGCTCTCCCTTTCCAAGTTTCACCCTAGTGAAATTCAAAAATTGTTTCACAATTGTCACATGTATCCTGCTCAACCAATAGAACATTCTTGCATTCTTCAATTGTGTGGTGCAATTGTTTGATCGGCATATAATGTGTTGATTGTATCGTACATCTCTTTCACTCAAATTTTCATAAAAGAGTTTAAAACATCCTTGTACAAACTATGATGAATGAGTTCCATCATCAATGATATAGAAGAGATACTCTCTCAATACCGTTTTGTTCTCCTCTATGCTACCATGTTCATGAATAAATGCTATGTGTACAAAAATAAATGCTTGTCTGGAGTTGTGTATAATTTTTAGTAATGTCAATAATTAATATAATTGTACCCAAAGGAAAAGTATTCTTACACAAATCTAATTTCTCATCTAACCATCTAGCTCTATGTGTATGACCTATGTACTCATAAATTATTGTCTCTTGAAATTTTTTCATAAAATCAGCTACACATGCATCACTTTTCACTAATTCACACCTCTTTAATTCTTTTCCATCTTTAACACCATATATAAGTAACTTGTACTTTCTAAGACAATAGCGTCTTACCAATTTCATGTGTTCTATCTAGATGTAGGCATCTATGCAACTTTTGCACACCAACACATTGAGCGAAAAAACCTTTCAAACACATGGTCTTATAATAAATGCATCCATCATCTAATTTACATAGAACACTTGCAATAAACTCTCTTGGTGACTTAGAAGACAATTATGGACCACATTCTGGCAATATTTTGTTAGTATGAAAAGTACAACATATATAATGATAAACATCATAATGCATTGAAAACTCAACATGGACCCTGCAACAACATGTAGTGTGTGTATGATTTATCATAACATAGAATGGTTTTTTCATCTCAAAAAACCTTTGGCTTATTTTAATTTGAAGAAATATATGAAGAAACATTTCATAAAATTATGTTTTAGTCATATCCAAAAATGGTTTTGTATGTGGCTCATGGTTTTTTTTTTCCAATTTGTCTTTTGACAACATCTTTTTGGTTTGGTGAAGCCATTTTCTTCTCATGCAAAAAATTTTCTATTAATGCTAGTGCATCAATAATTACTTTATCCTTACATGGGATTCTACCTTCCAATGACCATAAATAAGTCTCATTATAATCCTCAATTTTCTCTCTGCTCAATAAGGCTTTGACTAATGTTCATCTACTTATCCTTTTTGATTTACTTTTTCTCTTACTATACAAGATTTTTTCATTTCCTTTCCCATTATGGTTGATGCGATAACCCACTAACTTGTATTAGAATCTTCAGTACATTCTTTTGAACCAATGGATTGATATGCATAAAAGAGAATTCTAGAAATGCTTCTTTCCACTACTATTTTCAAATGTTCTTAACCCCAAAGTTCTCACTATCTCTCTAAATTTCCTATTTTTAGCTATTTCATCAACAAGTTGGTATCTTTTGGTTTGATATAAATTTTCAAAATAGTTATTTCAAATCTATTTAATAATTCTCCTATAATTTCTTTCTGACATTTTATCATGCATTAGCTTGAAATTATTTTCATCAATGTCAATTAGAAACTTTCATTTTCTACAAATTATTCTATTATATTTGGATGTATGCACATGCTCTATATTTTCATTATTGATCTTAGATTGGTTTTTACATATGAGTGTCTATACACTTAAGTCATTTACAAGTTAGGACTTAATTCATACCAAACAAGTAATGCATGCGCAAAGCATAACATGTTAGATAGTGCATGTTGAGTAAATAGTAAGTATC
Source organism: Cupressus sempervirens (assembly GCA_028749045.1). Lineage (NCBI taxonomy): Eukaryota > Viridiplantae > Streptophyta > Pinopsida > Cupressales > Cupressaceae > Cupressus > Cupressus sempervirens. The sequence continues at coordinate 31,381,948 of CM053788.1, forward strand.
AAGTAAATAGCTAGTGCCGAGTCACTCAAGTGCCAAGTACTCAGTACGTGCAAAGTAATTTAGATGTTGAGTGATAGCATTCAAGTTATGGTTGATGTGGGGCATTAGGAACTTTAGATGTCAAGTAAAATAGTTTCGACATAGTTGATTGTAATGAAACAAACTACTGTATAAACCATTTTGGGGCTGACCTAAGGATTATTTTTTGATTGTTTATGATAAGAACATATCTTAATTGAGAATCCCTATGTAGTACATGTAGCCAATCAGTAAAAGGGAGGAATTGGGCAGCTAGATGGATGAATTACAATTGTTGATTTATACCTAACCCTAAAACATGGTATGAGAGAAGAGAGAAGTTTGCATACATAAATAGAACATTCATGGTGGCTAAGGAGTTGTGAATTGAGATACATTTCAAAATCTATTAGAGTATAATAGATATCAAGGATATATTTCTTGATGCATTCATCCTACCTACACCTGAAGAAGAAAAAGCCCATTCTGGAGGAATTGACTAATATAGTGGAGGAGATATCTGATACATACGTAGATTCAAATTAAAAACTACTTGAATTTTCTAAAAGGAAATTTCAAAGAAAATTCAATGAAAAGATATCAAGTGTCATTGCATTTAGCCAGGTTGAATTAGCAACCAAGATTGATAGTCTAAGGAAAGTATTAGAGAATATTTTATATCTTTACATCGAGTTGTGTGATACAACTCTATTCACACAAGAAGTGCAATCCCATATTGAAAATATGGAGGGAGATATGAAGATAGTAGGTACTACTCTACCCAATTCTCTAGTTTAGAGTCATAAGTACGTTAGGAATTTGATGAACTCCCAATGTTAGTTGGCAGCCCTACATGCTCAAGATGAAAACATTTGGGGTACACTAATTAGTATCCAATCTATGCTGACCCCACACATAGAGATACTACACAAAGAACTAGCCTTTCCAGAAATAGCGATAAAGAAAGATCCCCATCTTTCTACACATGAAGGCTTAGTTCACCTTGTTGTTGAGTTATTTATCCAAATCAAATCATTGGAAGTAGCATGTGATAATTGGGATACAGATCTAAAGATAATACTTGAGGTCCATAAAACTTTCTTGCATAAACACACTATACATGTGTAACCCATTGACATAAGTGTCAAAAAGGTGGAGAAGTAAGTAAGAGGAGACATAAGTTTAAGGGAGAAATGAGAAAAAGAAAAAGGAGTAAAAGATAGAAACAAATTACAACACAATTCAACATATGCATATTTAATCACTAGGAGTACTAGTTTAGATTTAGAATAACACAATCAACTCAAGGAAAGTTATAAGATTTTGAGGTATGACTGTTAAGTCAAGTTTTCCAAAATTTTTAAATTTTGTACATAACCTGAATAGAGATATTGAGTGTCTAATTTATGCTCAAAATTTAAGATCATTCAAGCATGACCAAGTGATTTTTTCACTCATTTTAAAGGGGGAGATTTTTTATCTGAGATTGGTTTTGACATATGAGTATTTATACACTTAAGTCATTTACAAGTTAGAACATAGTTCATGCCAAAAAAGTAATGCATGTCGAGTACAACATGTCAAATAGTACACGTCAAGTAAATAGTAAGTGTCAAGTAAAAAGTTAGTGCTGAGTCACTCAAGTTCCAAGAAGTTAGCATGTACTAAGTAATTTAGATGTTGAGTGACAATATTGAAGTTGCAGTTGATTTCAAGCATCAGGGACTTCAAATGTTGAGTAAAACAATTTTGACATGGTTGTTTGTAATAGCACAAACTTCTATATAAACCATTTTGGATCTAACTTAAGGATTTTTTTGTGATCCTAAATGATAAGAATGAATCTCAATTAAGAATCCCTATGCAGTACATGCAACCAATTAGTTAAATGTGTGAGTTGAGTGGCTAGACAGATAAATTACAATTATTGATTCATACCTAACCATAAGTCACCTAGGTCTTCTTAAAGAGGATAAACCCTAAAACATGGTATTAGTGAAGAGAGAAGTTTGCATGTGCAAAAAAGAGCATTCATGTTTGGTAAGGAGCTATGAATTGAGATACATTACATAATCAATTAGAGGAGAATAGAGGAAAGGAGTTAGAGGACATAAATGACACATCTAATCAAAGAGGATCATGTACACATGAAGAAAGAGGTGAGCTATTATCTAGCAGTAGAGTGTTAACTGAAGGATCATTGTTGAGACATTCTAATAGGTGAATCAATTAAATATCTTAATAGAGTAGCCTTAACAGGTTATTTTATATCCTTTAACAGGGTGCTTACTTCATTGTATGTTGAAGCCCTTTAAGCAGACACTCTTCTATCATGGTGTTGAAATCCTTTAATAGGGAAAGGTCTAACAATCTTGTAAGCCTTTAATAGGGAAAAAATTGCATAGGGTAGATCATGTTTCATGATCAAATATTATAGTTGTGAAGATTTGTGGGTGTCATCCCTACCCTAGTTTTCCCTTCTCATTGGAGGGTTTCTGGGTAATTGTATCTTGTGTCATATGTGTGAATGTTTTTTTTTCATGTTATGAATGTAAATGCTTAATTTGGCATTTTAGTTAATACACAAATTGTGAGATGGATGTGTGGTGAATGAATTTATTGTTAAAGTTTTGAAGGACTGATTCACCCTCCCCTCTCTCAGAGTTTAGTTCCCATGTTGTATTTCCAACATTCATTACTTACATTATGTGCATTCATTTTCAATTTGATATGTCACATTAGGGGTATTTGGTGATGTAAGTGTATTTGTCACAATCACTTCAACTGAGGTATGTTCAACATTTTCGTTCATCAAATTAGGTGCATTTTTGAAATCAACATTAATACCTATAAATTTTCATCACTTACATTGGAGTCATTTTATTATGTACTTTCACATAATCTCCTTACACATTCCCTTTTTCAAGTGTCTTTTTAGCCTCTCATTTTTCAAGCATTCCTCTCCTTTTCTTTGCCATGATTCTAGATGCAAAGTACCCTAGAAAAATTAACATGAAAAAAATACACAGTAAAATACAAAACTAAACAAATTTGAATCATTATTTTATGCTCAATCACAAGATACAAACTTAACATAACATGTAGATAGAAGATTTAATAAAAAAAATTCATCATTTCTAAGAAAATTACCCTATAAATAATGGCATTCACAAAATACCTTATCAAATACAAAATTAATCAAATAAGCATGATTATTTTATGCTCGATCACACCATACAAAATTAAAAATACAATAAGGTGTTGACACATGAAAATAGATGAAATTTAGTAATCCTAGGCTATAAAAAACCCTGATACTTGCATATTTGGTGCATAAATACATGTGAAACAATAATAAAATATCATGCAACACTAAAACAACATAATAATTCTTAATATATTGTTTTATTTATAGGTTTCAATAACCAGATTGGGTTATTGATAACTAGATTGAGTAATTGAGTCCTAATTAAATATCCATACTAACTAATAATCTGATGTGTGTGTGTGTGTGTGTGTGTGTGAGAGAGAGAGAGAGAGAGAGAGAGAGAGAGGGTGCTAGGGGTTACTTAGAGATAGACAAAGGTTGAGTGTAACAAGTTAGAGAGAGGTTAGGACTTAGTAAATAAAGCAGAGAGGTTAGGAGTTAATTAGATATATACCTTAGAAGTTAGTGAGTGAAGGAGGGATTGAGGATTCAAAATATGTTTGTATTTGCGTTTACCAATTGCTTGCATGTTTGGAAAAAAATTAGTACCTATTTTAGAATATTCTTAATTCAAATGAATGGAAACTTTTATTTTGATCTTCTAGGATTGTTTATCTCCATAATTTTTTAGATCACTCCAATACATTTCCAATGCACTTTTAACAGAGTCAATTAGACTTCGAATATAAAAGTTATGTGTTAGAATGTCTTAATGGAAAGAATTCTTCTAAGAGGGGGCGAGGGGGCAGTGAATCAGAAGTACTAGCTTTTGACTTATTTTTCTCAAACCCTTAATAAAATATTATTGTAAATGAACATACATGCATATCAAGATTAAGAAATTATGAGAAACACATATGCATCATCACATAACACTTGAGATTTTAGTAACCCAGAAACCCTCCAAGAATAAGAAGGTAAAACTGGGGTGGGGAGGATACCCACAAAATCACTACAGCAATAATGTTTCACCACTTCTGATGGTCTGCCTTGTTAAAGGCTTTACACTGTATCAATAGTGACCTGGTTAAAGGATTTACAAACACTTTAAATGAAGTGTTACCCTGTTAAAGGATTTAATCACCTATTTAAATGATCGACAAAATAGCTATTAAGCTAACCTATCTCCATAGGGTTTCCTTTCTAATACAATTGCTAGAGAGTATTAGGTATAATAAACCTGATGGCTTACAATCCTTGATTGCTGAATTTAGGCACTTGATCTAGTTTCTCTAATCTTGATTCTATGAAATCTGATGTCTATTCATATTCCTTGCTTAGTTTTGATTAATTGAATATATAACTGCTACTCTCTTCCTTTAAGTCTTTTACTCTTCCCTCTAAACTCCACTTGAGTTTTCCATTCACTCCTTCATCCATCTATATATGATTCAATGAGATTTTGTCTTCCTTATAAAGGCATTCTAAGATTTAGGGTTAGACATGGATCTACAATCCATATTGAATCTTTGTTTCCCACTTCTGCCTTTCACTTTTATTATTGGTTGCATGCCTTCTCCATTTTTCTTATTGGCTGCATGTAGATTGCATAGGAAATACAAAATATTTGATCTTATTACTTAAATCTTTCAAGATTCGTCATATATCAGCCATGAAAATGGTTTACATCTAAATTAGTAAAGTTACAAACTCATATGTGCATTTTGTGTTACTCGGCACTTACTAATTTCTGATGCAGAATTGTCTATGACTCGGCACCTAAATGTTACTCGGCACTTGATCTTCACTCGGCACTTGAAGTCTGCTCGGCACTTAAAGATCACTCGACACCTAATGGATTTCCTAACTTGGCACAAGCTATGGCTCGATATACATAGTGTACTCAGCTTCAATGTAGAAAGTGGTTAAGTTATGTTGACACTCAAATGTCAAAACCATTTTGAGACTAACAGTTATGGCCTTCAGAGTAGAGCCTAGTTTTACTTCTTCAAAACCTGATTGGGTTTTGAGTTTACTTTTTATTTTTTGTAACCTAATTGGGTTATTTGAAAAACTAAAATCTGATTGAGTTACTTAAAAATCTAAAACTCGATCAGGTTGTGGATTGGTAATAACCTTGGGAGTTGACCCAAAGGCTTGGGAACTCATTTTCTGTCATATTGTATTCATTTAGATGTTTTTTCATCTTATAAAATGAATTCTCATATTTTCCTTCATCGGGTTTCTAACTGTTAAAGTGGGTATGTCTAAAATCTCCAATGTAATCTTGCATGTATTCTTAGATTTCTAAACATATAAATAATTCCATTTTTGGACAACATTAAGATTATAAACTTTAATTAGTTTTACCACTATATTCATAGTTCTCATAGATGTGTGTCTAAATTTTTTTATTAACTTTGATTTAATTAATCAAATGAAAAATAAATTATATATTATTGTCGCACACTTTATTCTACACTTCAAAAAAAAATCAATTTCAATTTTTTTGGTACAAATTATGCCTTGCACAGGAACAAGTGCTAAAATTTCATGATGCAATGACTTCAATAACTCATAAAAAAAATTACTCATTAGAATATTACAAAAAAATATACAACTTGTAGATCTCACTCTTATCTATCATCCTACAAAAGGGATTCGCAAAATATTCAATATAACTAAGTTTCTTACACTACACATGAAAATAACTTTTAGTAGGGCCCTGGGGCCTCCTTGATGGTTAGGCCTCCTAAATTATCACCCTATTACCATAGTGGTAGTGTGCATTCATAGGGAAGCTATAATCAAATTGGGGTGGCTGGCCGGTCAACAGGGTTTGAGGCACCTAATCTTATCCATTTTGTAGAAACTCTAGTAGTTTAGAAAGTAGACTTAGATTACTAGAATTTATATGTTTTACACATCTTTTCATTTTCAATGGATGAACCTCAAACATCTCATCCAAGTGTAGGTTTACCTAATTTTAGGAAAAATATGTCCACTTATACCCCCTTTTTTGTATATCATCTTGGTTCACTCACTTGTATAGGCTAAGTTAGATGGTATTGGCCGAGCTTTATAATATAGACTAAATTCAAAAGTCTAATACCAACTAAGATAGTTAGATTCCACCTAAAAAAGGATACAATATTTATGGAGAGCCTAACTTAATTGAATGAAGGTATATCTCAAGAATTTAAATATATTATACACACCTTGCATTCATATTTTGAGAGCATAGAGTGATTTGAGAAATTAGTGAAGCAATTTTAAGGAAATTAAAGTAAAGGAGAAGCATAAGATTGATCAAGTATTAATCTCAAGCTGTTCTGAGTTTTTTAGGAAGTAAAGCTTCAAATCCCTAACACAAGAAAATTACATCATCATTATCATCTACAATAAAGAACCAAGGAAAAGAGGTAAGCAATGATCAATTGGTGACACTTGTCCTCTACCTAAGTATCATGTTCTTCCTAAAATTACTATGAAAGGATATTCAATGGGTGTGTTATCATCAATACCACCTAAAGTTATTATGATCCATGATGTATGGAGTTGTGACATGTGCAAAGTTGGTGAAGTTGTAGAATATCAGATTTGTGTGGCTTATCAAAAATTGTGTGATGAAGGAGTATTAAAGGATGAATTTAAAATTATTGAGAGGAAAGGGTTAACTTGTGCCCTAGATTTTTTGAGAAATTTTAAAATTGAATGTATTAAATTTTTACTGAGGTAAATGTATGACATAGAGTTGTGGCTAGAAAATGAACCAATTAAGATTACAAAGAAGATAATTCATGAATCTATTAATGGTTACCCAACATTTGGCAAGAAGAAGGCAATGTGGTGTCAAAGAAAAAAATTTGTCAAGGAAAATACCAAAGTTGAGTTGAATGGATCTTACATATCTATTTCCAACATCATGAATCCACTAATTAAGTTTGCAATGAGAATGATCTCTCATAAGTTTCACTAGTCAAGCTGATTGAACAATTTGATGTGTATGGGAGTTGATCAGGCATGGAAGATTGTGATGAAGGATCATGATATGATCTTGTCAAGTTACAACTGTTACAACTAGAAAAGAACTTGATATCAGCCAGGAGAGAAAATAATTCAATGTGTAAGTTTGGATCATTGATTATGTGTATTTTCTTTTATATTCAGAACTATTTTTAGGCTATTTGGAATGTTGTATGGGAATAAGACAAACTTGCTACAAGTAAGATTAGTGAGTATACAACATATTTGAAAGAAAAATTTAAGAATGTTCTAGATGGATATTTTGAAGAGTTCAAACAAAAGATAAGAAAGAGACTAAGGATTTATGCATCCTTAGTACAGAAGCATTATACTGATGTATATTTTCTAGATGATATAGCTAACACATTTATATAGGAAGTTAAGCTAAAGAAATCTTGGCTTAAACATTTTGGCTTTGGAATTGATGGCAATGATGTAACTGTAGAAATTATTACACTACTAAAAGAAGAAATTGATGCAAATGTCAAGCTCTTTGGAAAATATGAAGAAGCAAAAGCTAGAATAATAGTACACATCAAGAATTCTTTTATTGATAAGAAAAGTAATAAAATTATTAAGACCTAGAAGGAAAGATATGCACACAAATAAAAGGAAAATAACCTTTAATGATTACACAAGAACTTGGATAATACTTTCTAGAAAATGTAGTGGTGCAGAGGGAGAGGAAGAAAGTGCGGAGAAATAGGGTAAAGCCCTAGAAATTGTCACTCCATTAACAAAGAAGGATAAAATAGTGAAAATCACTAAGCCTAAGGTGAGGAAGGATGAAAAGAAGGTAACAGCTAAGACCCTCTCTCCTCCTGCACCAAAAAGACCTAGGACTAGGGAAACAACATCAAACAATGCCAAGCCACCAATGAAGAAAGGATTGGTAAAGATTATGAAATTGAGCAAACGTTCAAGTGGCTCCAATGCAGTGAAGAGGAAAATATCAGATGCTAGAGGGTATGTGCAGGATCATGTTGTGCCAAAAAGTGGTGATGTGAAAAAAATAGAGTTTGAAGATGTCCGAAAATGTTTCAAAATCTACTCTAACTTTTTCTCACCTATCCATGTGCCAAACCTAGAAAGTAAGGCCCAACCATTAACCGATATTTGATCCCAAATAAGATATCCGATATTGTCGGCACAAAAATATTGGAGGGAGAAATGAATTTATGAGTTATATGACTATTTCAAGTTATGAAATATATAAATATATAATATGACTATTTAATGAGCTATGAATAATCTATAAATTTATAATATATATTAATATAATTAAATTAAATTATTATTATTATTTAATATAATAACCTAACAATTAATATATAATAATATATTATGTTGTTATTATTATTATTTTTACTATATTTTTATTAAATATAATAATGTAATATATTATATATATATATATATGTTATTAATATATATCATTATTATTATCATCTATAAATTATAATCTATAATATATTATTATTATTATGACCTATGTTATTAGTATATAATAATATATTATTTTATTATTGTTATAATCTATAAATATTATATATATATATATATATATATGATTATTATACTATATTATTATTATTTTTACTATATTATTATATTTTTATTATATTACACTTGTATTTGTTACTATAACAACATATTATAATTGTTTATATGGGTTGAAAGGGGCCATAGGATGACCTATAAACCCTTTCGACACATTCCATGATGACATATGTCTCTAGGGGTCTTAAGAACACTAGGGACATATTAGAATCATTTATATGGGTCGAAAGGGGCCATAGGATGACCGACTACCCCTTTTCACACACTCCATGACAACATATGTTCCTAGGGGTCATAGGACCCCTAGGGACATATCATAATCGTTTATATGGGTTGAACGACACATTTTATTATAATACATGTCTCTAGGGGTCCTAGGACCCATAAGGACATATTAGAATTGTTTCTATGGGTCAAAAGGGGTCATAGGCCCTTTTGACACATTCCATGATGACATATGTCTCTAGGGATATATTAAAATGATTTATATGGGTCAAAAGGGCTCATAAGATGACCTATAACCCCTTTCAACACATTCCATGATGACATATGTCTCTAGGGGTCCTAAGAACCCCTAGGAACATATTATAGTCATTTATATGGATCAAAAGGGGTCATAGGATGACCTATGACCCATTTAGACACATTCTATGATAACATATGTCTCTAGAGGTCCTAGGACACGTAAAGACATATTATAATCATTTATATTGGTTGAAACGGGCAATAAGATGACCTATGACTCCTTTCAACACATTTTATTACAATATCTATCTCTAAGGGTCCCAGGACCCCTAAGAACATATTATAATTATTTATATGGGTTACAAGGGGGCCATTGATCACCTATGATCCCTTTCAACACATTCCATGACAACATGTCTCTAGGGGTCTTAGGACCCCTAGGGACATATTATAATTGTTTATATAGGTTGAAAGGGGTCATAGGATGACCTATGACCCCTTTCAACACATTTGATTACAACATATGTCTCTAAAGGTCTTAAGACACCTATGGACATATTAGAATTGATTACATGGGTCAATAGGGCTCATAGGATGTCCTATGACCTCTTTCAACACATTCTATGATGACATATGTTGCTAGGGGTCCTAGGACCCGTAGGGACATATTATCATCATTTATATGGGTCAAAAGGGGTCATAGAACTTTTGACACATTTTATTACCACATATGTCTATAGGGGTCCTAGGACCCCTAGGGACATATTATAAATGTTTATATGAGTCAAAAGGGGTCATAGGATGACTTTCGACACATTTTATTACAACATATGTCTATACGGGTCTTAGGACCCCTAGGGACATATTATAATTGGTTATATGGGTCAAAAGGGGTCATAGGATGACTTATAACCCCTTTCGACACATTCCATGATGACATTTGTCTCTAGGGGTCGTAGGACCCCTAAGGACACATTAGAATAGTTTATATGAGTCGAAAGGGGTCATAGGATGACTTATGACCCCTTTTGAAATATTAAATGATGAAATATGTCTCTAGGGGTCCTAGAACCCCTAGAGCTATATTAGAATCGTTTATATGGGTCAAAAGGGGTCATAGGATGACCTATGACTCCTTTTGACATATTTTATTAAAACATATGTCTATAGGGGTCCTAAGACCCTTAGGGATATATTATAATCATTTATATGGGTTGAAAGGGGTAATTGGATGACCTATTACCCCTTTCGACACATTTTATTACAACACGGCTCTAGGGGTGCTAGGAATCGTAGGGACATAGTAGAATCATTTATATGGGTCAATAGGGGTCATAGAATGATCTATGACCCCTTTCAACATATTCCATGATGACATATGTCTCTAGGAGTCCTAGGACCCCTAGGGACATATTATAATCATTTATATGGGTTGAAAGGGGTCATAGGATGACCTATGACCCCTGTTGACACATTCCATGATGACATATCTCTCTACAGGTCCTAGGACCCCTAGGGACGTATTATAATCATTTATATGGGTCAAAAGTGGCCATACGATGACCTATGACCACTTTCAAAACATTTTATTACAACATATGTCTCCGGGGGTCCTGGGATCCCTAGCAACATATTAGAATTATTTATATGGGTCAAAGGGAGTCACAGGACGACCTATGACCTCTTTTAACACATTTGATGATGACATATGTCTCTAAAAATTCTAAGACCCCTAGGGACATATTAGAATAGTTTATATGTGTTGAAGGAGGTCACATGATGACCTTTGAACACTTTTGATGCATTCTAAGATGACATATGTCCCTAGGGGTCCTAGGACCCCTAAGAAAATATTAGAGTCATTTATATGGTTCTAAGGAGATCATAGGATGACCTATGACCCCCTTTTACACATTCCATTAAGACATATGTCCCTAGGGGTCCCCTAGGGATATATAACAATTGCTCATATGTGTTGAAGGGTGTCATAGGTTAACCTATGACATCTTTGAACACATTCCAGGATAACATATTTCCCTAGGGCTCCTACGATCCCTAGGGACATATTAATTTTTTTTATATGGGTCGAAGGTGTCATAGGGTGACCTATGACCCCTTTCGAGCCATTCCATGATGACATGTGTCCCTAGGGGTCCTAGGACCCGTAGGGACATATGGGTTGAAGGGGGTCATAGGTTAACCTATAACCCCTTTCGACCCATTACATGATGATATATGTACCTAGGGATCTTAGGACCCCTAGGGACATATTAGAATCATTCATATGGGTCGAAGGGGCTCATAGGGTGACCTATGACCCCCTTCGACACATTTCATGATGACATATGTCCTTAGGAGTGCTAGGACCCCTAGGGACATATTAAGATCTTTCATATCGGTCGAAGAGGGTCATAGGTTGGCCTATGACACTCTTTAACTCATTACATGACAAAATATGTCCCTAAGTGTCTTAGGACCCCTAGGGACATATTAGAATCATTCATATGGGTGAAAGGGGGTCATTGGGTGACCTATGACCCCATTTGACCCATTACATGATGACATATGTCCCTAGGGGTCCAAACATATTTTAATCATTCATATGAGATGAAGGGGGTCATTGGTTGACCTATGACCCTCTTCGACACATTCTATGATGACATGTGTCTTTAGGGGTCTTAGTACCCCTAAGGTTATATTAGAATAATTCATATGGGTCGAACGGGGTCATAGGGTTACCTATGACCCACTTCGACACATTCCATGATGACATGTGTTCCTAATTTTTCTAAGACCCCTAGGGACATATAGGAATCGTTCATATGGGTTGAATGGGGTCATAGGCTGACCTATGACCCCCTTAGACACATTCCATGATGATATATGTCCTTAAGCATCCTAGGACCCCTAGGGACATATTAGAATCATTTATATGGGTCAAAAGTGGGCATAGGGTGACCAATGACCCCCTTCGACACATTCCATGATGACATATGTCCCTAGGGTCCCTAGGACCCCTAGGGACATATTTGAATCATTCATATGGGTCTAAGGGGATTATAGGGTGACCTATGACCCCCTTTGACACATTTCATGATGACATGTGTCCCTAAGGGGGACCCCTAGGGACATAGTAGAATTGTTCATATGGGTCGAAGGAGGTCATAGGATGAACTATGACCTCCTTTGACACATTCCATGATCACATATGTCCCTAGGGGTCCAAGAACCCCAAGGGACATATTAGAATAATTAATATGGGTTAAAGGGGGTCATAGGGTGACCTATGAACCCCTATGACACATTCCATGATGACATATGTCCCTAGGGGTCCTAGGACCTCTAGGGACATATTAAAATCATTTATATGGGTCAAAGGGGGTCGCAAATCGACCTATGACCCCAATTGACCCATTATATGATGACATATGTCCCTAGGGGTCCTAAGAACTTTATTGACATATTAGAATCGTTCATATGGATCGAACGGGGTTGTAGGTTGAGGTATGACCCCCTTTGACCCTATACATGATGACATATGTCCGTAGGGGTCCTAGGACTGCTAGGGACATATTAGAATCTTTCATATGGGTCGAAGGGGTTCATAGGTCATTCGACACATTCTATGACAACATGTGTCCCTAAAGGTCCTAGGATTCTTAGAGACATATTCTAATCGTTCATATGGGTCGAAGGGGGTCATAGGTTGACCTATGACCCCCTTCGACCCATTACATGAGGATATATGTCCCTAGGGGTCCTAGGACCCCTAGAGATATATTAAAATCATTCATATGAGTTGAAGCATGTAATAGGGTGAGATATGACCCCCTTCAACCTAGTACATGATGACATATGTTCCTATGGGTCCTAGGACCCATAGGCAAATATTAGAATCATTCATATGAGTCAAAGGGGGTCATAGGGTGACCTCTTGCTCCATTCGACACATTCCATGATGACATGTGTCCCTAGGGGTCCTAGGACTCCTATAGATATATTAGAATCATTCATATGGTTTGAAGGGGGTCATAGGTCACATTCCATGATGACATGTTTCCTTAGGGATCATAGGACCCCTAAGAAAATATTAGAGTCATTCATATGGGCCGAAGGGGGTCATAGGATGACCTATGACCTGCTTTGACATATTTCATGATGACATGTGTTCCTAAGGTTCTTAGGATCCCTAGGGACATATTAGAATTGTTCATATGGGTCAATGGTGGTCATAGTGTGACATGTGACCCCCTTCAATATATTCCACTTCCCTAGGGGTCCTATGACTGCCAGGGCCACATTAAAATCATTCATATTGGTCGAAGAGGGTCAGAGGGTGACCTATAATCCCTTTCGACCCATTCTATAATGACATGTGTTCCTAGGGGTCTTAAGACCCCAATGGACATATTAGAATCACTCATATGGGTCAAAGGGGGTCATAAGGTGACCTATGACCACTTTCAAACTATTCCATGATGACATGTGTCCCTAGGGGTCTTAGGATGCCAAAAAACATATTAGAATCATTCATATGGGTCAAAGGGGGTCTTCAACCTATTTCAGGAGTACATGTGTCCCTAGGGGTCCTAGTACCCCTAGAGACATATTAGAATCATTCATATGGGTCGATGGGGGTCATAGGATGACCTATGGCCCCCTTTAACACTTTCCATGATGACATGTGTCCCTAGCGGTCCTAGGAGCCCTAATGACATATTAAAGTCATTCATATGGGTTAAAGGGGGTCATAGGATGACCTATGACCTCTTTCGGCATATTTGATGACAACTTATATCCTTAGGACCCCTAGGGACATATGTTGTAATGAAATTAGTTGAAATGATGCATTTTATGACAATATTATATTTAATAATTATATAATATTATATATTTTAATATAATAATAATAAATTATTAGGTTATATAACAATAATAATCATATATGTTACTAGATTATAGATTTAATAATAATAATAACCATATATATTATTATATATAGAATAATTTAGTCATATAATACTACTATATATATTTAATAATAATAATCATACATATTACTATACTGTAATATTAATTATAATAATATATAATAATAATAATATTAATGTCCATGCTTTCTTGAAATAAATTTCCCTCTAAAACAGTCTAAAGTTTCCCTCTTAAATTTATTTGCTCTTAAATTTCTCTCCCTTCAAATTTAAAATTGAAAAAAATCCCCCCTCTAAAATTTCCCTCGAAATTGGTGTGTAAAATTGCTGAGCTTGATCGGATATTTGATTTGAAATTCGATATTTGATTTCATATTGGATATTGGATTTCAAATCGAATATCTGATTAGACCTGATATTTACCAAGACTATTCGGTCAACCCAAAAAACATGTTTGAGAAGTGTTTCAGTGACACTCAGACTTCGGGTAGCCATCTGACAATATTATTTTTATTGAAATAATTGCTATCAAATTCTAAGTTTGATAAGTATTTATTAGTTAATATTTAATGAAGATTATTGTAAAGTGTTGATTGACATATAGATTGAAAAATAGCTATAACTTTCAAACAGTATAACATTTTTTAAATCCAAAAGTTGCATCACATTCTATGCTTCGCCTAGTATAAGAAAAACTAAATTAAATTTGGTAAAATTTTCTATTAGTTAAGGTGGTTAGATACAAGAGTTTTTTTTTTCTGAAAAAGTTTTAGTAGAAAATTTATATTTAATTATTTATTTGGAATAAAAATACACAAAAATATGTGTCACATCTAAGCACGAGTCTACTTTTTATATCTATAATTATATTAAAAAAATATTATCATTTATTTTTTATTAAGGTGGTTAGACATACACCTACTTTTAATTTTTGCCCTAAAATTTTCATAGTACTGTATTAAAATGCAAACTTTTGACCAATCAATTTTTTTTTCCTCCAAATAAGGCCTAGTAGTTTATAAACTATATTCAATTTTGTACAGATTATTTTCTTACAACTTTTTGATACAAAGTTCATAACCACTTTAAAATTATGTATCAAGTTGACATAACCCTGATTTGCTGATTTTTCACTACCACTTAAGGCCATAGTTTGTTACACCATGATCTTGCACATACCTTAGAGATTAGTCAAAGAGGGGAAGGCTAACAAATAAAAAGGAAGAAAAAGAAGATGTAGAGAGGACTAAGTCTGTTGAAATTAATCACCACCAAGTCATTATGCCTAGAAAGCTTGGAACTATTTGCGATGTATGTGCCAACATCAAAAAATTTGCAAGCCTATCAAGATTTAGATATGTAAAGTATGAGACATTGAATAATGTTGATAAATCCAAGGTATAAGAGGCAATGATATAAATGATGGCTAAAAATAAGCCGGCACTTATAGAATTTGAAAACCAGATTTGAAATGATTTGTACTATACTACATTGGATTATCAAGTGGCAACAAGAAGCTGCAATTAAGAATCAAATTAAAAGACTATAAATTAGCCAAAAATTATGCTTGAGTTGATAAATAAGTAAGAGATAATATTTTTGGAGAAGTATAAGAACCAATTTTCTCTTAAATTTAGAACATTTATGATTTTACAAAATTAAATTGAGGTTGTTGTACAAAAAAATGAATTGTTATGGAAGAGAATTATTGGATTTACTAGAAGAAGAGATAAATAGGAGAAAGAAAAAAACATAATAACTATTGAAGATGTTCAAAGTGATAAATAAATTTTAGGTTTGTCAAGTTAGCAAGGCAATATATCAGTCATTCATGATACTACAGTTGATACTCCTATATTGTATCAAATCATGGACTATCCTAAGGAAGGAGAAATAAAAGTCCAAATTATTGATGTTAATGAAAAAATAAAGAAGATGGATAAACAAGAATAAAAAGCCTCACAAAAAAAAAATGGTAATAGAGGCCGAGGAATTATAAAAGGAAACAAATGTAGATTTATCAACTATAGGTCAAACAAGAGAAAAAGAAGATGAGAAATAAGATGAGAAAGAAAAGGAGAATGTAGTTTCTTAGATCATGCCGAGTGATCCTATTGTTGTTCCTAGTATTGAAATACAAGAAAAACCAAGTGGTTACATCCCCTCACCTACTCTTACTCAAGCAGTGTCAAGTAGGAGCACTCTAAAGAAAGGAAAACAAAAAGGAAAGAAAAAAATGATAGTTCTCCAAGTAATATTGTTATCTTGACCAAAGTTATTGGAACACCAAAATGGGGTCTAACCAATCTTACATTTTAGAAAACTCTCATCTTGCAAAATATTCTAACAAGAAATAAAAGACAAGAAGAACTAAGAAGAGAAAAATAATAGAAACAAGTGTTGCATGATATAAAGGACATATTTTTTGTCACCGTTGATATTGAAACTATTGATGAATAGGCCCCTATCCTCTCTTAGTTAGTGTAAACCATTTTTTATTATGAAAAACATGTTTTACAGGGATCATGAAACCCAAAAGTTCTTACATAACAAAGGGTTGCAAATTAAAAAAACAAGCCTAGCAACATAATGATGGCCAATAGAAAGGCCAAAACAAAGAAAAGGCAAAAAGGAAAAAAGACAAAGACCTGCAAAGACTATAGAAACCAAGGATGGAACTTGAAAATTCTTCACTTACTACCCCACCATCCTTTTGAGGTCTTGGATAGTCTTTTCCACTTCATAAGCTCTTTGATTCCCCTCTGTTGTGAGCTCCTGGCATTTTTCACAAGTCCAATCTAAGTGACTTTGGGTTATGTCCATTATGATATCCTCTTCCATACTGCCTTCAACATTGTCCTTCTCATCCTTCTCCTCAAAAAAACAACTAGCTTTCAGCTTACCACCAAGATTGACAATGTTTTCATTAAGGGAATTCAAAATAGTGAGCATCAGATTAGCCATGTTATGGGTGAAATTCTCAAGATTTTGCATCCTTTTTAAAACCAATCTTATTCGATTCCCCTAGCCTATCAAGATCCCTTTCTCATTTATCTTCCCTTGGCTTTAAATCTATCCCATTCTATATTTAACCTCGTCCAACTCATGAAAAATCCATTTAATATATCAAAAGTTATCAATCATGTTGTTTTTTGCATCATTGAGCAAATTCATATCCACCTCCCTTACATATTTCATGATGGGCACTAGTGCCAGTTCTATTAGTTTATCCAATTGGATCTTGCCCTCTTTTTCTTCAAGGATTTGAGGATTCATAACTTCTCTCACAATCCCCATTTTTGAGGTTTTGGTGTTAAAATTTCTCCAAGCCACATGCCGATCTTTTATAACAACCTCACTACTTCCTTCCTCCATTTTCTCCTTTTCTTGCTCCTGTGGGGAAATGGGAAGGGAAAGGGGCACAAAGATCTATGGACACATATCATTTTCCCCTCCAAAGGCATGTGATCCTATTTATTCCTCTTCTACTTCTTTTTTGGGTTACCAGTTGGCTCCTTTGTAATTTCTACATCCTCCTGCTTTTTCTCATCCTTTGTGTCCATATCTTCTCCTTCCTTATTGTACTCTTCTTCCCCCTGACCAGCTATTTTGGGCACATGACCCCTAGGGCTTTTCTTGCAGGGAACTTTACTTAGAGTAGGAGTATCCTTGTCTCTTTCCCTAGTTTTCTTCCCTAACAAATGATATTCTTCTTCCTCCCTTGAGCTTAAGCTCTGGATTTCCTGCATGTTTGAGGAGAAATTGGAGCTACTAGTCTCCTCTAAAGCGACCATAGCATGAGCCAAACATTTTATCCTTCATTGAGCTTTAAAATATACATAGAACAAAAGAAGTAAACTCTCACATAGGGCAAGGTTAGCAATACATGTTTTCTTATACCCCAAAATATTCTTGTTCATAAAAGAATACAGGTTAAAAGGAAAAGAAATCTTAGCCCCATAATGGAAATGATTAAGCAAAACAAAATGAATTGTTCTAACCCTATCAAACCTCGTGTCCAAAGAAATAAACTCAATGATGGCCCTCAACACATACAATCAAGGCTTCTTTATTGAATCCATCTCATAGTAAGTCTCACGCTTCACCAGCTCCTCCTTCTCATCCATATTCTTGGCAAAATCCTTTAATGCATTTGCAAATACTTTTTTTGTCTTTGTAGATTTTTAAACCCTTATTGGGCATTTCTATGACATGGGAAATGACCTCCACATTTACATGATGGAAGACCTTGATGTAGGAGCATCCAGAGGTATAAGGGAAATCCTATGTCACCCAAAAAAATGTACTTAGACTTAGTTTTCTTTTTAGATGTTTTCATTTCTAGATACCCATTTGGGTCAAATAAAGGTTCCAACTCTCACAGTTCCACTATTAGTGTTCTAAGATAGAGTTTTTAATCACCTTGGGATACATGTAAATGCTAGAAAAATAGGAGTATGTAATTGAGCCATCATTTTGGTGAGCTATAAGGTGTAAATTGGTTGAAATATTGTCATTTTAATTTAGAGTATTCCAGAGAAAGAATCATGTCAAAAGGCCCCACGGTTTGAAAGTTATCGCAATTTTTAGTTTTTGGAGACATCCTAAGAATGCTTCAAAGTCAAGTTAGGGGCATTAAATGACCTTGAATAGGACAAAAAAATTGGGGATGAGAAAAAATGGTCCATAGGGCTATAGAGTGCTTCGAGAGCTTTTCAAAAATGTAAAGGATTCATCAATCAGAGCTACGGTTCAAAAGTTATGCCTCCCAAAAGTTCAGTTACCATTTCTGGATTCTTCTAATTTTGTGCCGACTTCTAATGTGACTTCTAGAGCCTTCTATTTGTTCAATGGATGCCTACTATCACTTTCTAGAATGCATTCCTAATCCTTAACCCTTCGGGGTCTATTTAAGAACATTTTTGGCATTATAAAAGGAAATTCGAAGTGGAGTTTGAGAGGAGGTACTGAAAGGAGAAATTATCTCCAAATTTATACTATTGTAAGCCCTTAGGGCATGTTTTGAAGTCTATTTTCTCTGTACTGAATGTAATAGCATATTTAGACAGTTAATACAATTTTCCCTTTCCTGTTGTGTCCATTTTGTCCTTGGGTTGTGTCCCCATCAAGTGGTATCAGAGCTAGTTTTCCTAAGTGTTTAGATAGAGCACCGACTGTGAGGCAGTTTGCACCAGGACTGTGTGGTTGTGGGTTTGAGTTAAGAATTTGCCTCAACAAAGAGACCATGGTGGATGGGTTGGAGCTATTAATCCTGAGGAGGTTAGAGCCCTCCAAAGGCAGGTAGAAGCATTGCAGGAGGAGCTTTGTAGAGGAACAAATGTTGCTGCAGGTGACGAAAGTGAGGATGACAGTGAAGAAGAAGAAATTTGACCAGAAGGGGAATTTGACAAGGGAGTTTTGAATCAGGCAGAGGAAAGGCTTTTTAGGGCCATTACTAAGTTTGGAAAAAGACCTACAATTGATGTGGGTGTATTTTCAGGAAATCTGAAACCAGATGAGTTGATTGACTAGATCAATGAACTAGAAGAGTACTTTGAGTATGAGGATATCAAGGACCCAGATAGGGTTAAGTTTGCAAAGGTCAAACTAAAAGGACATGCCAAAATCTAGTGGCAAGAGTTTCAATTGGAAAGAAATAGAAGAGGAAAGGATAAGATCACAAGGTGGGATTGCATGGTGGACAAACTAAAGAAGTAGTTCATTCTTGTTGACTATGAGCTTGATTTGTTTAAGAAGATGCATGGGGTAAAGCAAGTAGGAAAATTAGTCCAAGAATACACAGAGGAGTTTTACCAATTTTTTATTAGAGCAGGGCATGCAGAAGAAAATAAGGATAAGGTTGCTCATTATATCAGTGGGTTGCAACCTAGCATCCAGGAGGAATTACGTCTAGTAAGAATGACCAACATTGAAGAGGCATACCAGTTTTCCCTACGAGTTGAAGAGAAGCTAAATAAAAAGTTTGAAGGGAGAAAAAGAGGGGGTGGTCAAGGAGGAAGGGGCAGTGGTAGGTCATCTGGAGGCTGAAGTGAAACCCAAAAGAAAAATGGAGATGTGGGTACTAGCAGGAACCAGAGGAATGAGGGTTTCAACCGCTCCTGTGATCAAGACTTTGGAAATCAGAGAGGAAGAAGTAGAGGAAATGGACTAGGAAGAGGAGGCTTCCATGGTACCTATTTCCATTGCAATGAGGAAGGTCATTGTGCCTTTGAATGCCCTCAACAATAATGAAGGACATATAGGAGAGTTGAGGGTCAAGCTAGGGTTGCTCATGTGGATGAGGATGCACAATCATCATATCCAGAGGATGCAGAAATAGGAGAGACTTTAGCAAATGAAAGGGTCCTACTAAGTGGTGAGATTGAACTAGGACAAAGGAGGATTTTATTCCATACCAGGTACAAGTATGAGGATAAATGTTGTGATGTGATCATTGATGGTGGTAGCACTAATAACTTGGTATCAAAGGAGATGGTCTCTAAGTTGAAGCTCAAGAGGGAGAAACACCCCCAACCCTATTGGATTGCTTGGGTGGAAGATGATCATAAAGTCCTAGTAAGTGAACAATGTTTAGTGAAATTCAAAATTGGGAGTTACCATGATGAAGTTCTCTGTGATGTTATTCTAATGGATGTTTGCCACCTATTGTTGGGAAGACTGTGGCAGTTTGATAGGCATGCAGTACATGATGGTCATGCAAACACATAAACTCTAACAAAGGATGGAGTTCACCACAAATTGAAGCCCATGAAAAAGGAAGGTGAAAAGGTATGTAGAAATGCTAAGATTTGTCTTGTTGATGGAAGGAATTTTTTAGATGGCATGAAACATTAGTGTATGTTCTATGCTTTGATCCCTAGGAAAGATAAAGAAGGTAGTAGTGAAATACCACTTGAAGTTTCAGATTTACTAGGCGATTTTGGAGATATTATATCTGATAATATTCCAGAAGGATTGCCACCAGTAAGGCAAATCAGTCATCAAATAGATTTAATCCCAAGAGCTAGTTTGCCTAACAAGGCTGCTCACAAGATGACTCCTACTGAAACTGAGGAGATAAACAGACAGGTTCATGAGCTATTAAGAAAGGGCTTGATTCGGGAGAGCTTGAGTCCATGTGCAGTACCTATAGTACTAGCACTAAAGAAGGATGGAGAGGGGTGGATGTGTATAGAATCTCAAGCTATAAATAGGATAACCATCAAGTATTAGTTTCCTTTACCAAGAATGGATGATCTTTTGGACTACTTGAGTGGAGCTCAATACTTCACAAAGATAGATCTCAAGAATGGTTATCACCAAATACAAATTTGAGAAGGAGATGTGTGGAAAATAGCCTTCAAGACCAAGGAGAGTCTTTATGAGTGGTTAGTCATGCCCTTTGGATTGACGAATGCTCCAAGCACCTTCATGTGGCTTATGAATGAGGTACTTAAGAAGTTATTGGAAAAATTTGTTATTGTCTATTTGGATGATATTTTAATTTTCAGCAAGACTTTGGAAGAACATTTATTGCATATTTGTAGTGTCCTTGAAAGGTTAAGGGAAGAGAAACTGTTAATTAATATGAAGAAGTGTATCTTTGCAAAAAGGGAGTTAGTCTACTTGGGGTTTGTTATATCACCTAAAGGTCTCAAAATGGATCCAGAGAAGGTAAAAGCCATCTTGGAATGGCCTACTCCAAGGTCTGCTACTAAGGTAAGATCATTTCATGGTTTGGTTAGTTTTTACAGAAAGTTCATTAAGAATTTCAGTGGCATATGTGCACCCCTGACTGATACAATAAGAGGGGATAGAAAAGAGTTCAAATGGACTACAGTAGCTGTGAGAAGTTTTGAATTGCTGAAGAAGAAGGTGATAGAACAACTTGTGTTGGCACTTCTAGATTTTAGAAAGGTGTTCCAGGTGGATTGTGATGCTAGTGGTAGTGCTATTTGGGTTGTATTAAGTCAAGAAGGTAAGCCTATTGCATATTTTAGTGAAAAATTGAATAATGCGAAAAAGAAGTATTTTGTTTATGATCAAGAGTTCTATGCAATAGTTCAGGCCTTAAAGAAATGGACACATTACTTATTGGCAAAGGAATTTGTTTTGTATACTAATCACCAAGAATTACAGTACCTAAATAGCCAAGGTAAATTGAATCAGAGGCATATGAAGTGGGTAGAGTTGTTGCAGAGCTATACATTTGTGTTGAAGCATAGAAGTGAAAAATCTAATAGGGTTGCAGATGCATTAAGTAGGAGACAGTTGTTGCTTGTAGTAATGCAGGTTGAAGTAGTTGGGTTTGATGAACTCAAGAATCTGTACCCTAAGGATCCTGATTTTGCTGAAGCGTGGAAAGCTTGTAAAGAGCCTATTGCTGTAGATAGAACTAAGTGGTTAGACTATTTGATTCAAGATGGTATTTTATTCAAGGGCAGTCAATTATGCATTCCAAGGAGTTCCATGAGGGAAAATCTGATTAAGGAGAAACACAGTAGAGGGATGGCAAGACATTTTGGTTGAGATAAGACCATTTCCATTCTTAGAGAACATTATTTTTGGCATCAGATTTCACAAGATGTGAAGAAGTTTGTATAGAATTGCCAAATTTTTCAAGTTGCCAAAGGATTTAGTCACAATACTGGACTATATCAGCCATTGCCTGTTCCATCAAAGACTTGGGAGGACATAAGTATGGATTTTGTTCTTGGATTGCCAAGGACACAAAGGGGTAATCACTTAGTATTTGTGGTGGTTGATAGGTTCTCCAAAATGGCACATTTAATTCCATGCCACAAAACTCATGATGTTGTCCATATTGCAGACTTGTTTTTTAGAGAGGTGGTAAGACTACATGGTCTCCCAAGGAGTATAGTTTCTGATAGAGACACTAAATTTGTGGGGTATTTTTGGAGAACATTGTGGAATAAGTTGAGAACAAACTTGAAATTTAGTTTGACACATTACCTGCAGACTGACGGCCAAACATAAGTGGTAAACAAAAGTCTAGGCAATTTGCTGAGATGTTTAGTTGGGGATAAGCCCAAGGGATGGGATTTGATTCTACCACAAGTGGATTTTTCTTACAATAACTTTGTAAATAGGAGTACTGGTAGATCACCATTCCAAATTGTATATGGAAGTAGCCCAAGGACTGCACCAGAATTGAGGAAGATAGAGCAAGGGGAGAGGACAAGTGCTGAAGCTGAAAAATTTGTTGAACAAATTAAGCATCTACATGGGGAGGTTCAGGCACACATTACTAAGATGAATCAAGAGTATAAAGCTAGGGCTGATCAAAGGAGAAGACATAAGGAATTCCAAGTAGGGGATCTAGTCATCATACACTTATGGAAAGAAAGATTTCCATCCAATACTTACAACAAGCTAAAAATGAAGAAATTTGGTCCGTGGAAAATTTTGAAGAAACATGACTCAGGAAATGCATATGAGGTGGAGTTACAAGATGGAATTCACATTTCTCCTATTTTCAATGTTGCAGACTTAACAAAGTATCATGATGATGGTGTAGATGAGGAGCCGATGTTAGAGCCATGTCCAATTCTTGCTTTTAAGAAGGAGGAGATAGAAGACATTCTAGATCATCATGTGGGCAAGAGTACCAAAAATAGGCAGTATGAAGAGTATTTGGTCAAGTGGAAAGGACGGCCGATCAAGGACTCAACTTGGATATCAACAACTGAGGTTTCCCATTTGGGATTTCCTCTACCATTCATAAAGTGACAGGGTCACTTTTCAATTTACCCTGGGTGCCTACTATAGGAGCATCCAGAGGAATAAGGGCAATCTTGTATCACCCAAAAAAATGTACTTAGACTTAGTTTCTATTTTAGGTGTTTTCATTTTTGGATACCCATTTGGGTCAAATAAAGGTTCCAACTCTCATAGTTCCACTATCAATGTTCTAAGATAGAGTTTTAATCACCTTGGGATACATGTAAATGTCAAAAAAATAGGAGTATGTAATTGAGCCATAATTTTGGTGAACTATAAGGTGTAAATTGGTCAAAATATTTTCATTGTAATTTAGAGCATTCTAGAAAAAGAATTAGGTCAAAAGGCCCCACGATTTGAAAGTTATCGTAGTTTTTCAATTTTTGGAGACATCCTAAGAATGCTTCAAAGTTAGGTAAGGGGCATTAAATGACCTCAAATAGGGACAAAATATGGTGGACAAGAAAATTTGGTCCATAGGGCTATAGAGTGCTTCGAGAGCCTTTCAAAAATGTAAACGGTTCGTCAATCAGAGCTACAGTTCAAAAGTTATGCCTCCTGAAAGTTTGGTTACCATTTCTGGATTCTTCTAATTTTGTGCCAACTTCTAATGTGACTTCTAGAGCCTTCTATTTTTTTAGTGGATGCCTACTAGCACTTTCTAGAATGTATTTCTAATCCTTAACCCTTCGGGGTCTATTTAAGAACATTTCTGGCATTGTAAAAGGTAGTTCGAATTGGAGATTGAGAGGAGGTACTGAAAGGAGAAATTATCTCCAGATTTATACTATTGTAAGCCCTTAGGGCATGTTTTGAAGTCTATTTTCTCTTTACTGAATGTAATAGCATATTTACATAGTTAATACAATTTTCCCTTTCCTGTTGTGTCCATTCTATGCTTGGGTTGTGTCCACATCAGACCCCATCAATCTTAACCCTACCATCCTTCCAAGACTCTACCTTAAGATTGGTAATCACTGAATCATACCCATGAAGCTTAGTGATGTAGTTTGCAATGCCACCCTTTCCAAGTTTCTCCCAAACCTTGGTTCTTTGTTTCCATTTTTCTACCTCTCATACTGGTTCTCTTCTACTCTATTCTCCCACCATCTCAGTAAACTAAATGATACCCTTTCGCATGAAAAAAATCCTCTCCTCTCCTTCATCTATCCTCTATTTGTTCAGTTGAAAAACACATTTTCTTTCAATTCGAGTGAGATGGTAAAGAAAATGAGAAACCCATAAAGCATGTTGATTAGACATAGAATGCATTATCTGCCAACTCTTCCTGTATTTTCCATACATGCATTGGCTTTCACAAATATTTCTCATAATTAACTAGGGATTTCACCTATACCTCACTAGATGCTCTCCTAATCAATTAGGCCTTTTTTGACTGATAGAATATTCCCTCTGGTGTTCCCATAATTAACTAGGGATTTCACTCTTACCTCTAGGGGTCCTCTCCTAATTGATTAGGCCTTTTTTGACTAATAGAATATTCCCAATAGTGTTCCATATCATCAACATTTCTTTCTTGACTGCCTCATTGGAAAAAAAATCAGCCACCAAGTTAGACTCCCTATAATTGTGACTGACATGAACACTCTCAATTTTTCCATGTGTTATACATATTTCTTCCACTGTGTATGCAATAGTCTAGGTAGGTTGGAGAACTCCTTTAATGCATCTAATGATATTGTATGAGCCCCCATCTAGCCATAGGATTTTGACTTCCACCTCCAGAGCCAGTTTAGTAGTGTGGAAAGGAGCATTAGCTTTTGCATAGTGGTTTTTCTAATATCCCAAGGGATAGGAAAGACCAAAAAAACCCACACCATGGCTATTTCTAATGATTCCCCCACATCCCAAAGGACCATGTTTACGTTTAGCTACTACATCAAAATTGGATTTATGCCAACCTTCAGGAGGGAGTTTCCACTTCACCTCCTGTATTTTCAATCTCTTGTCCTTTTCCCTTTCCTTACTCTTACCTCCTTCATCAATATCTCCCCCCTTCCTTATAAAAAATTTTCTCTCATAGTGTTGTTGATTTTATCTACAAGCACATAAGCAGGAGCCTCCCTATCTCTAAAAAATTGATTGTTTCTCTCCTTCCAAACTCTCTAGTAGAAGTGGAGAAAAGTCCATAAGCTAATATTATGTGGGTTTGTGCCTTTGGACATGCTATCTTACTAATAAAAGAAGTCGAAAACATTTCCTAGCTTGCACCAGCTTACCCCATAGTTCTAAATGAGATATTCCTAGACCTCCATTAAATAAGGGCAATGGATGAAAATATTATTAACCATCTCCAAGTGATACTTGCAAAGAATAAATAGGTTAGGGATATATTGACCTCTTTTTGCCAAATTATCTAGAGTGAGAATTTATCTTGAAGCATCAGCCAGAAGAAAATGTTAATTTTAGGGGTAAGGCTAGGCAACCAAGCCTTAGCCCAAAGAGGTTTCTCCTTCAAGCTCCATAGGTAGTTGTACCCTAAGGCCACTAAGTATGATCCACTAGGATTACCCTCCCATATTATTTCATCCTTATTAGTATTCAAAATAAAACAATTCAGCATCACCATTATTGGTTTATCAATTAGTGTAAATTGTTAAAAAGTCAACACTAAGGATTTTTAAGTAAATGAAAAATTTATAGCCTAGTCAGAAAAGAAGTTTTAAAAGAAAGTATTGGAAAAAAATTCTATTTTCATTGCCATAAATAAAGTAAATTTTTAGGCACTAGTAAAAAAATTAGAACTTGTGAAGAAGGTACAAGATCTGTATGATGGGTATGTGCAGGATCATAGTGTGCTTAAAAGTGGTGATCTAAAAAACATTTCAAAATCTCTTTTGAATTTTTTTTCCACCCATCATGATACCAAAAAATAATATTAATACCTTTATAAGCCCTATTATTTCTTTGGATACCAACCCTGCATGGTCAACTTTAGAAATGTACTGAAAACATGTCATTGGCCTATACTTGTGTGTTATTTACTTCAAACATGTGTCTAATGACTTTTTTTTCACCCAAATTTGATTAAATGAAAAGTGCTTCTTAAGAATGTTCTTATCTTTCCATAAATATAATGTCGATCAAATTATGAGTTCAGTAAGTAATTATTATTCATTTTCTAATGGAGTTGCGCATAACGTGTTGATTGACACACTGATTGAATAACAAATATAATTTCCAAGGGATATAACATTATTTAAATCCAAGAGATGTGTCACATTATATACTTCTAATATAAGGAAAATAAAATAGAAAATAAGTTTTGGAGAGTTATGAATTAGTTAACATGGTTAGACTCATGAGTTTTTTATTCCAAAAATACTATAGGAGAAAATTCATATTTAATTATTTATTTAGAATAAAAATAACCTAAAAATATGTGTCACATCTGGGCATTATAGGAGTTGATGAAATCCAACTCTATAGTGACCAAGATCACCTACATGTAAATAACCTATCAAAGGGAAACCAAGAAGGAAGAGGTGGAGCTTGAAAAAACCATAAACAGATGTGAGAGAAAATATTGCAAAACAATGAAATTGTAGTTACAATGAGAATGCAATTATGAGTTGAGAAAATATAGTGAGAGAGCCCGAATAAAAAGGCCTCATGGAAGGTTGTAGAAAAAGCTAGAAAGTGGTAGAAAATAATGTTGACAATTAATCACACTTCCATAAAAAAGTGGAACATGCTAGTAGGGAACAAACTCCTGTGTTGTCAACAACTCATCACTACATGAATTAAATACTAAATATTAAATAAATGCATTAAACTAAGTAAGCTTAAGTAAATAGAATAAATAATTAATTATTTACTCTAACAGGTATGAGTCTACTCCTTATATCTAGAATCTTAGTAAAAAGTAGGATCATTTAATTTTTATTGAGGTGGTCAAACATACACCTACTTCTTAATTTTGTCCTAATTTTTTTTACTATTGCATTAAAATTCAAAAAATTGACCAATCAATATTGTCTTTCTTTAGGTAAGGCTTAGTAGTTCAGAAATTAAATTCAATTTCCTATAGATTTTGATCTCATCAAATTTTTATTGAAATTTCATAATAAGTTTAAAATTATACATCAAGTTGAATTAACCCTGATTTGCTGATTTTTCATTGCCACTTAAGGGTACAATTTGGTTGACCATGATCTTGCACATAGCCCAATATTCTTTGTGTTGTGCCAAGATTTACAAACAAATTTTATGAAAACATCCTAAGGATTCAAGCTCACATGAAGTTATCAAGAGGATCTATCTCCTAGTTAGCTAGATTAAGCTCAATGTAGTATAACATATTGTTGTTTGTACAAGGAAGATTGGTTGAGCTTCATGTGATGGATAGTAGAATATGAGCCAAATTTATCTCCATACAATCCATGTTGACACCTCACTTGGAGGTTATAAAATGAGAGGTAGTTGCAACAAAGGATCTAGTTCAAAGAGATCATAATATCTCTATTATTGATAGCTTAATTGAATTAACTAGAAATTTGGAGATAAAGATTCAAGTTTAAGAATTAGTAAAAACCACATGGGATCATACACTTTCCATGATTATTCAAACCCATAAACCATTTATTAATAAATATGGTTTGATTCCATCTACACAGCCCCAACAATAGATTCCCCAAGAGAAGAAAAAAGTGTCAAAAAAGGGGAAATGAATATGTTTAATAAGATGAAAAAGGTGGGGAATAATGATCTATGTTAAAAAGGGAAATGGCCAAATTGATTTATCAAAGAATCATAGTAAGGAATGACAAAGCTACAATCAGATTATTTTGGGTCAAGTAAACTATGCATAGTATACTATGTTGTAATGAAAAGTTTCTGAAGTTCTATTTAAGAACCAAGTCATAGGATTAGGGGGAGTATTATTATTCTTTTATTGTAAAGATAGACTAATAAATTTTTATTTTTTCTCACTGATGTCAAAGAGGGAGATTGTTGGTATGTGTAAATTTTGTTGTCTATTAGTATCAAACACTTAGTCATCAATAAGGCTGAGTAAGTTATTCATCATTGTGATTGAGCTACTCTATATAAGTTGAGCCATGTAAAGACTTGTAAATAATCATGTATATGCTAATCTATATAGGTGTCAAGAAAGTATTTGGTCACTGAGTACTTTTTATATAAGATGAGTACAGGGAATGTTGAGAAGAAAATGCACATAGTTGTCAGTTCAGTTAAGGTTGCACAATAGTAGGAACAATAGTTACAACCGAGCATCAAAAATAGTATATGCAAAGTAACAAAAAGTGAACATTTCTGTTTTGAATGGTAAAAAAATTGGCGTAAATAATTTTGAGCTGACTTGTACATGATATGTACTAATCATATAATTTATTATGATGGTTATTGCACAATTTTACATGGATCACTGATCTCTATGAAGAATGAACAACCAATCAGATGAAGTGTGATATCACAAATGATAGTATGTGAATTGTGCAAAGGATTTTAGTTTTCGATGTTGCAAGAGAAAGTTATGAAGAAAAAATTTAGTGAACCAATAAAGCAGTGAAGGATAGAACAAAGCTATATTAGATAAGAGATCTGATTGGATATTTGAAGGAGGAGATCTATAATTAGCATTATAAGTGTAGACCAAAGGATCAGGTTTTGAATCAATTTTGGAAAATTGAATCAGGGTAAATCTCTAAATAGAGTGGTTTTAAAAAACCCTTTTTAAATCTCTTAATTGAGTCCTTACTTCATTGTAAGTGTAAAATCATTTAGTTAAGGTAGACCTAATAATCTTAAAGATTTTAATAGAGAATACCCCTCATAAAGTAGATCATTAGAAGTGATTAAAAATATAGTCCTAATGAACTAACTTTGTTACTACAATAATGAAGATTTGTGGATGTCATCCCAACCACAATTTTACCTTCACCTTCGACAATTTTTGGGTAAAAAAAATATTTTTTGTTATATGTTTACATTTCATGAATATTATACTTAGCTATATTTATTTTAGTATTTTATATTTGAAGTTATGTTATGCATAAACTAGATATAATATGGTTAATGTGGCAAATGTAATTAAGTTATTTTTAAGGATAAAAATTTATAGATCCCGATTCACCTACCCCTCCCCTCTTAGTATCCCAATTGTCCAATTAACTTCCAACAAATATAAGGTACATAAAAATGTTCGAATTAATTTTTTTTATCTTATTTTTTATAAGATAACTTTGAAAAATTATTAATACATTGAATAATTATATTTTCCATCACAAATGTTAAGGTGTGGGAGACATTACATTTGTATGTTGCATACAAATCCAACTTTATGTTGGACTAGATGGAGAATTACACTAAACAAAATAAATTTGAGGATGAAAAGGAATGGACCTATATACATAATATAGATTGTCAAAATATTTCTTGAGGACTTCTATCAAGCCATAAAATAAAATGACTTGATAGATGCTCATGGGATTGGCTAAAGATCAATATTAAGAATGAAGCAACAAAGTGGAAGAATAGATTGATACAACAAACAATGGATTTTTTTGAAGGATCTAGAAATGGGGAGGTGATAAATTTATATTAACATATTTTATTTATTTAGCAATTTTCCTTTTAACTTTTATATTCTTCAATCTAATAAGTTACTATACACATGAATTTAGGTAATGTATTACAAAGGAATGTGGAATTTTGGTCATCATTTTAACATCAAAAAGTTTTATGACAAGACACAAACTTATGAATGTGGAGTGTCAACATCATTTGAGGTGGAATTTCATTTACATGAAAATTTTAGATGGCCAATCACAAGAACACTTCTCTATAATGGATAATTGGAGGATATTATAGAGCTTGATTTTATACCTTTCAAGAAAGTTTTTTTTAGTGTTGAGTGGTACAAGCTTATTAAGTGGCTGAAGAAAAAACTATAGCATTGCACAACAATGGATTCCATATGGTTAATACATCTAGGTTTGAAGCCACTTTTGAGCCTTATCTATTTCCAAATCAATGTGACCAAATGTTTCTAAAACAAAATGGTTTGTCATTTGTGATTGATTATGATCCAAGAGGATGACAAGTAACATTTATTCAAGATGAAGACATAACCATGATTTACTTGAAGATGTAGAAGTCCCACTTGAAGACATAGATGACCAAGATGCAAATGATGTAAAATTTATTGTCAATGAGGTTTATGATCAAGAGGAAGGTCATAATGAGTCTACTAAATAATTGAGGGACATGAGAAACTACTTGGGCATCAAGTCCATGAAGATTGTGCTTTTATTGATTTCAATTTTCCTATAGTTAAATGCGAAGACTATGATGGAAACAATGGCATTAGTTTTTAAGTGAATTTAAGGCTCATCAATGATGGCCCCTTTATGTCATTAGATGAGGATATTTTATGTGAGAGTGACATAGTTTGATCATCATATTCATATGAATATGGCTGTGAAGATTCAATGCAATATAATTAAATCTGTATAGATTAATTATTTTATTTTTTAATATAGATAACTTGTAATGGAAATTAAGTAATTTGAACATTTTAAGTGATTTTTATGATGTAACATGTGCCTAATTCTTTGGTTCTCTTCTTTTGATGAGGTGGGCAAGATTATTTTTCCAATTAGATAAGTTGTTTCATTTTCTTACTTCTTTAGAAACTAACTTGAAAGATACTTTTGTGTTTTGAAACTTGCAATATCAACACCTAGGTACTTTGTGCAATTAAAAAAAGGGATGAGAAATAAAATACCATAAAGTTAAGAAATTTGGAAGTTGAACATTATTATTATTTTGTTATTTATTGAAACATAATGAAAAATATGTGTGTTATTGTTCATGTTTTAGAGAATTTGAGTTATGTTACTAATATCAATTGCATATGTTCTCTAATGAATATTTTTTCGGTTTATATCATTATGTTATTTTTTAAGAATGTTTGTATGGATCCTCAATATTCTACCATGGGGATCCCATTGATTGTTAATGCTCTGATTGACATATTAAGGAGTGGGTAAGGGAAAATATTATTGAGATGGTGCATGAGGAAAGTTTGAAAGCTATATTTTATATGTTCAATCATCTTATCATCTATACTATATTATTTATATTTATGTTTGTGGAATGTAGACCATATTGACACAACTCCACAAAGCACACAACTTGTAGGCATGAAAGATCCAACTTTTCCATCCAATGCCCCAAATATTATGAAAAAGATAAGATTTCAATAATATGTTTTCTAGCTTTGATTTTTTTTATTTCCTTGACTAAACCTCTTATAGTTTTTCCTTATAGGATGCTTCAAGAAGATATGTCCTTCCATATACATATACACCAAAAAAACCTATCTCAAGAGTGGCATTAACCACACTTGGTACACCCTTTACATGAAATATGGATTCTAATAGTGTTCCTATTGTAGAAAATGTGCATGTCCTAGTGAGGAATGCATCTAATCCATGAAATATGGATTCAATCAAAATTCTCCCACCAACACCTGAGCAAGTTTCCCTAAGGAATGCAATAGAATCTCAATCAAGAACACTAAGGTTCCTACTAGATATTGTTGAAGCTATAGAAACTAGAGAAGATATACTTAAGGAAATTGATATAAATGAGTGGACATTGTTGGGGAGTTTAGGGAGTACTTCAGATGAACATGTAAAGCTACCTAAAAAATTTATAAATGAGTGGACACTGTTGGGGAGTTTAGGGAGTACTTCAAATGAACATGTAAAGCTACCTAAAAAAATTATCTTATTATTCCTCAATATAGTGGATTGGTTTTTAGTTTAAAATATTAATTTTTATTTAGTAGATTATTATAATATTGAATATTGATCTTACAACTACAAAATGGTCAGCTCACCAATTATTGTTATAGTTTTATAACATAGTAACAAGAGGAATGTAGTATAAAAAAACAATTCTCCTACTATCTTCACATAACAATCATAACTTAACTCAAAGACCTTTCTTCATAACTCCTTTCCTTGGAATTCCTTCCCTCTTCATGACATAATCCACTTGTAAACCATCCTTAGTATACAACCCAACCTTCATAGGCTTTTCTAATAACACTTATGTGGAAAAATACTATTGAACTTCAATTTTCATTGTCTTTCTGTATTGTGACTATTTATAGTCATTCTCCATCAAAAACATGTGGTTTTCTATTGCATAGAAGCCTACATGGAATTTTTCATTATGCAACTATATTGTTAAACTCAATAAATACACTATTTTTTCCTTTACACATAAATTGATTGGCCATTTGGTTAAGAGTTACCTAAATGATAGATAACATTATTGAGCTCCATTGTAGTCTTTCTCACATTTGAAAGCCCTTCAAATCTAGGTGTTTGTAACTAGATGATTTGTGACTATTGTAATCCAATATAGAAATTGTTTAAAATATATTGGGTAACATGAAAGAAAAAATGGGGAAGCTAATAGCCATAATAATTATCTTTCCCCTTTTTCTTAGCCTACTTAAATATTAATCAACCAAATATTATTGTTCATAAATCTACTGGAATTATTTTTTATGTCACTTATAATTGCAAAATATTTTCTTCTGAGAAAAAATATTCATTAAAAAAACCACTTCCTTATTTAGCATATGCAGTGATGTTTAGAAGTATAATGAACAAAGCCTTTATAGCTCATAATATATTGTTAGATATTCTATTACTAAAACTATTTGTGTATAATAATCTACAAGCCAATCATAGAAGATGAGCTTTTAATGAAAATCTTGTTCAACCTTCAATAGAGGATTCTTTTGGACTAGGTACACTTCTAATAATGCATATTGTTTAGCTTAATATCTCATATCCTAATGCCATCCTTCTAATATTCTCATTAAAAAGGATCTCTTATTGCTGATTATAATTTTTTCCTATCAGCCTAATATAATTATGCATATTTAGCACCATGTAAAAGCCCATTTCATCATCCTTAATTATCAAAAGCCCACAAGCCTCTTTTTCCTTGCTTTTAGTTGTTCATTAATTTATTCATATAATCATATTTTATGCAAGCTACAATTATGGCGTTTCATGAGGATTTTTTTTTTTGATCAATCCTCAAACACTCATGTGAATCTCACAAAGTCATGCACTTGACATACAAAATATTTTCCTAGGTTGTCTTGTTAAATTTTATGTATAGGTAAAAGAAATCACCTCTCAAGAAGAGAGAATGGATAATGTTACAACTTGAAAGCATACACTTGGTATTACAGTCTATAGTAGTTTAAGCGATACACAAGAATATCTAGGTGGGTTGTGTGTATTGAGAAGAGTGTGTAGATTCTGTTTCCAACAAACAATCTCTATGTGAGGTTGTGTGATTAAAATTTAGATGGATAGTATATGAGGTTGACACTGCATGTACTATATTCAAAGTATTAAAGCATGAGAAATACATTATTATTTGAAAACACCAAAAAAAAAATCATTTGAAGATGACTTATTCTTAGATTCTACACAACTTAATTGACATGAGCTATAATAGGATTTAATCGCTATGGGAAATTTTAATTTCTTTAAATTGAACTTCCACCAATTTAATTCTCTCTTGGTCTAAGATTAATCATTGTGTATGTTCCATTTTTGTAGGTAGTTTTAATCTCTAGCTAGATATTGTGAAATAAACATAACTATCATAACTATTATCTCACTAGTTTTAGCAATGACCTTTAACATATTTGATATCACTATTTTATATAAAACACCAAAAAATATCATTCATTTTTATGTAGTTGTAAAATTTTCTCTCTTTTTTAAAAATCTATCTTCAACACTATGTTGACATTTTATTTATTTATTATGTGAATCTCTTTAACACTTATAGACAAATGATTTTTTTAATAACTTTACAATCTCATTGTAAATATAGGAAATTAATGAAAATGTAACTAATGTACCTATAGGGGCACCTAACTCAATCCCTAAGACCAAAAAAAAATCTTTAGGCTACAAAAGGATTGCAAAAAGTTACAATGTTGCTCACCTCAGAAGGAGGAGTCTTGAAGGATGAAATAGGGCTAAAATTCTATCACTTCAATTTTCATTGCATAGAAGAAATATTTAGCAATACTATTCAAGTGGATTGGAGGAAATAATCCAATTCTAAGAAAGAAAAACTATTGAAGGATGATATAGTAGCATTTGGTGATCTTAGATTTCATAAGGAATGCATTTTACATATTGCATGAAAATTCACTCTAAAAGAGATAACTTAAGGTCAAAGTTGAATTTTTTTTTTTGAAATACCTATGTTCAACTTGGATTACAAACCAAGTGGCATGGCATGAACTTGTGAAAGTTTCCAAATTAAGAGGAAAATTCATAATAATCCAAATAAATGCCCATCTATAGAAGAGAAAACTAAAGGAACCTTTGAGATACAAGAAAGGAAACTCAAGCTACGATTTCAAGTATTAGATTCCACAAATTAGGATCTAGTGGGTACAATAGCATTTGGGATGGCTTGGTAAGTGAACATTTTAATGTGCAATGTTTTTTTACTTCTAAACAAAAAGTCATGGAAAAATTATGAATTAAATGTATCTCACAAGTCATTATATCTTATGAATTTAGTTTTCATAATTCATGTAGGTGCACAAATTAAAAAAGAAGCATTAGACAAGGATTTAAAATATGCCTTACTACATGGTTTCCAAGGCCTTAGAATACATATGCTAGATAGAGGAGAGAAATTAGTTAGTAGTCATGATACTAGGGAAAGTTTCTTAGAATCTTGTATGTTTCATAAAGGAATCTTACTATAGGTATTATATATTTTAATAAGTTAAGCTATGTTTTGTATGGGGAGCCAAGAATAAAACTTATTAGGTATTGAAAATGAAGAGGATCAAAAGGAAAATAATGAGTTATTTGTTGCACACAATGATTCAAATATCATTCCTGAACATCAATAAGAAACTATCCTTGAGTTTTAGCAATTGAGAAAGTAAAACAACAAGGACGGTACTCAAAGTGATGACCAATCAACACCCATGATTCAAATAGTGCCATGAAGAAACTAGACAAAAGGAAGAGAACTAATAGAAAGAAATGAACAAAAGACACATTTTTACTCAACTCTTATTTAATTTTGAGTTTTATTATAAATCTACTTCATGTATCATCATAGTTGTTGAATGATACATCATAGTTGTGTTGTTTGATACATGTGGGCTATGAATAAAATTTAAATTTTGAGTTATGTAATATTTTAGAATGTCCTCTATATTATCTTAATAATGTAAATAAATTCTAAATTAGGTGAATAAAATAGTTTTTATTTTGGATTTATTGTTTTGTTGGAATCAATAGTTGAAATAGTGAGTCCATCATTTTCTATTTATATTTTTTACTTTGTAGATTATGGTTTTTTAGTGGTTGAAAACTCTAGTGTAAACCTCATACCATCAATTTCTTTCAATATTACAAATTTTTTAATTCATAAATATGGTTCTAATGAATGAAGTTTATATAAGTTTCACTTGTGGGAGGATCTTATAAATACTAGTCTAGTTCATACAAGTTTAAAAAGAGCAATAAAAGTATAAAGAGTGTAAAGGATTTTAGCAATTATAAGAAAAAGGTACATTTGCATGTAAATAAGATGCATAAAAACTATAAATCTTTTAATATCACAAGGATCTTTATAGGTTATGACTAGGTATCTATTCAACTAGGTTACATTTTTTTATCGAGGTATATAGTTTTTTCTAGTAATTGTTTGCAGGTTATGACTCTGTGTCCATTCAAACAAGAAGCCTAGTTATTCATGTGCATAATATATACTATTGCCCAATTCATGGTGTCAGGTATTATCATTTCCATGATTTAGAATACTTGGGTTGATTATTAACTTTTAATTATTTTAATATTTAGGAACATGTCTAACAATTTATCACTAAATTATCAAAATAAAAATTTAAATAGGTAATATTTTTTTTCTTTAAGATTAATAAATGTTGAATTACATAGTTTATTCTTATGGTAATCCTTAGTTTGTGTAATTGACATTAGAATTGGAGGGCTTAGAAAATATGAGAGGACAACATGTGTTTCTAATGTGTGTATCTATGACAGAAACATCTAAAATGCGTCCAATTGAGTCTGGATCAAAATATGGTAGGTATATTATGATTTCATCTTTTTCATCCATAGAAGTTATGTTTTAAATTTTTAAGTAAAAGTTAGAATTTGAAAATGATGTGACCATTCATGTTCTCTTTAATGTCTCTACTTTATAACCAACATTATTGATTGTCTTTACAATTAATTTTGAGAACACAATTTCCATTATGCATGTCTTCTTTATCTTTTATTGAACGAATTTTACAACTTAGTGTTTTTTTATTCATTGTTGTCATCTTTTTATGCATCATGCCTTGCTTATCTTGAATTGAACTACTTTTATAATATAATTTTCTTTTGTCAACCATTGTCATCTTCTCATGTATTCCTTCTCTTAAATTGAACTACTTTTAGAACTTAATTTGTTCTTATAAAAAATACAATGCTTAGCCAAATCTACAAATTTTCCTACTCTCATACGTAAGGAATGGACTCCCTTGCTCACAATTCAAGCCTTGTTTACTATAGCTCTAGATGTTTTAACACGCTTTAGATGGTTAAACGAATCAAATACTCTATTGTTGTTGTTTAAGGTCCTATTTAGTAATTAACAACATTCATTTGACATTTTTTATTTTTATAAGAGGTCTTTGGCTGTAATATTTTCTTATATGAGTGGGGAAAATAGGGAACGGAGAAGGAAAATTAGTAACCCTTGTTAACACTCATGGAAAGTGTAGTCAAGAGAACAACTTGTTAAACTCTTCAACATACTATGGAGGATTCACCGAGTCTTATCACATTCTAAATGTAGAGCACTATGATGTGTATTTTTAGCTTATTTATTATTAGTCATTCTCATCACTATGATGTATATTTTTAGTTTATTTATTATTACTCACTCATAAAATTATCTAGACTAACACTTTTAATGTTTTCTACACAAAATATTCATTTTTGTTCACAATTTTTTTATGGAATCTAATGATTAACGATCTCTATTATTTAGTGAAAAAAGTATAGAAAAAATTACTATGGTTGTTAACATACTCTAGATGCAACTTAAATTGGTACTAAAATATCTATGACAATCCATGGACCCATTTCACTAAGCATACACAACAAGAGGAAATTTGTTGAAGGTAAGCTAACATATTCTTACATTGTGAATATTAAAATAGTTTCTTTTTTTAAAATTATAAATTGGTTTGGTAAGATGAAAAGATGCAACTTTGTCTTTAGTAAAATATATAATTGCTATCAATTTTATGCAAGATGGATTTAAATGATAGAATAATCATGACAATAAAACATACTCATAACTAAGAGTGTATGATTGATGCATAGTTCATTTTAAGTGATCCCCATTATTCGTAGTATTTTCTATAATTTGTTTCTCTATTTAGGAATTATATTTATATGAGAAACATCATTTGATTTGTTATGTTAAATTCTTACATTTGTATCTTTTTGGATATAGGAGCGAAATGAATAATACAAGATTCTTGTTGTTCATCTGGATTATTTTTTATCTTTCAAGCTACAAGATATACATAAAGAATATAAGTTGTCTCTTTCTTAGTTGAAAGAGCTTGCTAAACAATTACATCTACCAGTTCTCATTCTAGATATGACATGCTAAAAACAATACACCTTCAACATGTTTAAAATAAAACATTTCATTCTATTTTTTTTCATACATATATGTGGTCAAATCAATGAGCTCATGTTCTTTAGTGGAAATGTAGAGTATGGTGGAAATAATGATGATATCATTTGTATTATATACATTTTTGGTTGTGAAGAAACTCCTACATCATTTTGTAAGATACAAAATATTGAAGATAATTAAATCAATACTTTACATTTTTTGTGAAGTTTGCTTGTCAATAGAATTTCATGGTTATATCATTTCCATTATATGTTTTATTGATTATGGATGAACTACAACATTATTTTATAAGATAAAAACTTTGAAGATAATTAAAATTAATATAATAGTTATGAGAATTTTGGTTTGGAATGCTACATTGTTTAATGTTTTGCAAGAAACAAAATATTGAATATAACTAGAGAAAATATTGTATTAATTATATTTGAAAAAATTGATTGTTGAAAATCATACTTAAATTTATTTATTTTTTTAATTTTAATTTTTTACACTATATTCTTTCATGTATTCTTTAGAGAGACAATAGTTGGGTTTTAAACATATATCATCTCTCAAGAGACAATAGCTAGATTTAAGAAATTTATCATCTCTAAAGAGACAAAAGAAAAATTACCTTATGGAGACAAAAATATTCCAAAAATATTCATTTTTCATATTGTCTTTACATGAAAATTTTCTAAGACAATCTATTGAGTCACTTGTTGGGAGACAATTTTTGAGATAATATGCAAGTTTTTTCTTGTCTTGATGTAAGATGATTCATACAAAATAACTTTTAAAATTTTTCTCCCCCACCCTTTATGTAATAGTGTATGAAGTCTTGTATTGCTAATATCCAATCTTGCAACTAGCTTATGCACATAAATATGATCAAATAAATGACATAATTTAAAAACATCATGTTTTGAAAATCTATAATAATGATCTATCTATTTATTGATCCTTTAAATAATTTGATTGGAGTCCCTTAATGTTGGGATAAGCTGAAAACATGATTCTTTTTTAACTTGTTTCTCTTTTGTATGAAAACTCTATAAGTACAAGGCATTGTTGTAGAAAATTATAGTATAGAGACCATTGTTTCAATAACTTTGTCATCCTACCAAAATTGTTTTGGATTTTATATTATAGCTAAATAATCATGGATACTTGAGGCTCTATAGATTGCATTGTAA
Source organism: Cupressus sempervirens (assembly GCA_028749045.1). Classification (NCBI taxonomy): domain Eukaryota; kingdom Viridiplantae; phylum Streptophyta; class Pinopsida; order Cupressales; family Cupressaceae; genus Cupressus; species Cupressus sempervirens. The sequence goes on from CM053788.1 coordinate 31,421,802, forward strand.
CTATTGTTATTGATAATACAATTGAGTCTAGCTTTTGAGTGGTGGGATTTTTCCCAAGAAGGGTTTTCCACATGTATCTTGTGTTTTGTGTTTATCTGTTGAAATTTTCAATATGTGTTTATTTAATTTTCCATAGTGTAAAGATTTTTGAGATAATTTTGAACATCATCTCTATTGTTAGATTTATCATTTGGAAGCATTTCTGCACTTATGATTCCTTTCATTTGGTATTAGAGCCTATCGATTTATGTTTGTTATTGTTCTTGGGAAGATGGACTTTTTGTGCTGATCTAGTTTCAGTGGGAGTTTTATAGAGAAATTTTTTCACAATCTAATTGTAGGTTAGATATGGAAGGCACATCCATTAGAGTTGAGATGGATAAGTTTAATGTAAGAAAATTTGAGTTGCAGAAACTTAAAATGGAGGATATTCTTATAAATAGAGATCTATGGGCTAAAATTTCTTCAATAAAACCTCAAACTACATTACATTTAGATTGGGATAAGATGGATTGAAAAGCCAAGGGTTTGATAAGACTCTATTTCACTAATTTTGTACTCTTAAATATTCATGATAAAAAGATTGCCACTATTTTTTGAAAACATTTTGATGATATTTATCAAGGAAAATCCTTGGTAAATAAGTTATTTATTAGAAATAAGTTGTAATCTTTGAGAATGGAGGAAGGATTTTATATTGTTGATCACTTGAATCCATTTAATATACTAATTTCTTAGTTAAATTCTATTGGTGATAAGATTCATGGTAAAGATAAATGTATGCTTCTATTATGTTATTTGTTGGACTCGTAGGATCACCTTTTTATGGCTATTGGAAGCACAAAAACTACTTTCAAATTGGAGGATGTGGTTGATTCATTGTTATCTAAAGAAAAGCAATGAAAAAATTCTAAAATGGGTAAGGAGGCCCTAGTCTGACATTATAGAGAAATGGAAAAAGGAAAGAAAAAGAACAAGAAGGGAAAATTCAAGTATTCTTGGAGATCTAAGTCATCTGGTAAAATTTCCAAAGAAAAATGTTAGAACTATGTCAAACGTGGTCATCTTCATAAAGATTTCCAAGAGGAGAAGAAAAACAAAGGTAAAAGGTTTTCTTTGATTCTAACACTAATGAATATTCTCAAAATGACATAATTTTTTTTGTTTCAACCTTACCAACATATGCTTCAGAAGATGTATGGTTGACAGACTTAGGTGCTTCTTTTCACTGACATCTCAAGGACATTTGTTTTCAAATTATGAAGATTTTGATGGTGGAAAGGTGTATCTGGGTGATAACTCTCATGTATTTATATTTTTGGTCATGGTAGATTCAATATTAGATTCCTTGATGATAGAGTGAAGGGGCTTGATGGTGTAGTGCATATCACTAGTTTAGCTAGGAACCCAATTTTAGCCAACAAGGTAAATGATGTGGGTGTGTAGGTTGTTTTCTTGAGTGATGGTACAAGATGACATAAGGTTCTATGATTATTTATAAGGGAGTTAGGATGGGTACCTTGTATAGGATGAATGCATGTATGATTCAATGCAATAACACTTTTGTGTTGTCTAAGAAAAGGGCTTCAGATTCTTCATTCTCACTAGCAGATCAAGAAAATGAGAAGACCATTGTTTCTACATCTCATGATCATGCTTTCAAGGTACCTAAGGGTGATAATAATTGGGAAATGAAGCATCCTATTGGTGAGAAGGGTCTTAGAGCCCTAAAAAATAAGATCCTTATTGAAGGTCTTAATGATTGTAATATGTATTTTGGCTTTTCTAAACATTGTAAATATGGTAAACAACACCATGTTTCCTTTTATTCTAGTTCTCATAAGTCTTGTGGAGTTTCGGATTATATTCATTTAGATTTCTTTGGTCCAGTTAATTTTCCTTTGATATATATATATATATATATATCTTTGTATTTTCTCTCTTTCATAGATAATTATAGTAGAAAGAAATTTTTATATATCCTCATAATTAAATCTAAAGTTTTTGGTCATTCTGTGGAATTTAAATCCTTTTTTCAAAATTAGATTGGTTGAAAATTTTATGTGTTTTGAGACTTGTAATGGTTGTGAGGTTTACTTGGAAAAACTTGATAAGTTCTGCAAGGATCCTAGAATTGAGAGACATAAGACAACTCCATACACTTTACAACAAATGGAGTTTCAAAGAGGATGAATAAAATTTTGATGAAAAGGTCTACGAGTATGCTAAGTGGTGTTGGCCTTGAACAAAATTTTTGCGTTGAAGTTGTCGCTACTGCATGTTATTTATTTAATAGGTCTCCTACTTCAGCACTTGTTGAGAAGAGACCCATGAAGGATTGGTCTAGCAATAAGCCCTCTTTAAGTATTTGGTTGTGAGCCATATGCTTGTGTTACAATTGTGAAAAGACAAAAGTTGGAGATCAAGGCAATCAAGTGTATCTTTATTGGCTATGTTGTTAGTGTGGAAGACTACAAGCTTTGGGATCTAGTTGCGAAGAAGGTTCTCTATAGTAGAAGTGTTATATTTTGTGAGTTGAAACCTTCTACAATTGATTTGCAAAAAGACAGGAAAGAAGTGCATAAAAGGGAAGTAGTTCATATTCCTATTACTTCTAAGGAAGAAGAATGATGAGGACCTGATGGAATTGATAATGAGAAGAAACTAAGAATATCTAAAATTTCTAAAGAAGACCAAGGACCTCAACCTTAAACTTTGAGGTCTACTTACGATAGAAAATGGCTTGATAGATTTTGTAATTCACCTGTGAGGTTTGGACATTCTTTGTTAAATTCGTGTTGTATATTTTCTTTCATTTCTAACTCTTTTTAGAGCCCAAGAATGTTAAAGAGGTTATGGGTATGAATGATGCAGATTCCTAGATAGAAGCCATGAATGAAGAGAAGGAAACATTGAAGAAAATAACTACTTGGGATTTGGTACCTTTTCCTAGAGGAAAGAAACATGTTGAATGTAAATGGGTGTTCAAGAAGAAAGTGCATCTAGAAGGGAGTGTTGAGAAGTAAAAGGCATGGTTGGTTGGGAAGAAGTATTCACAAGTGGGGGGAGTTGACTATGAAAAAATGTTCTCTCTTATAGAAAAGTTGGCATCCATTTGATTGTTATTATCACTTGGAACATCTTATTATTTTAAACTTGAGAAAATGGATGTGAAGACAACATTCCTTCATGGTGATTTGAAGGAAGAAATTTTTATATGTCACAGCTACGACACTTCATTGAAATAGGTAAATAAGATCTTGTTTGTAAGTTGAAGAAATCTTTATATGGTTTGGAATAGTCCCCTAGAATGTGGTATCAAAAGTTTGACCCCTATGTGTTGTCCTTGGGATTTATGAGATCTAAATCCAACTATTGTGTATAATATAAATTTAAAAATGCTCAGATTCTTATGATACTCTTGTATGTGGAGGACATGTTGTTTATTGGGAATGGTAAAAGAACAATTTCTAATTTGAAGTCTAAGTTAGTAGCACGGTTTGAAATGAAAGATCTAGGTGCAACTAGGTATATCATTGGTATTAAGATCATTCATGATATAGGTAGCAAAAGGTTTTGGATGAGCCAGAGTTAGTATGTTAACTTTTTGTTGGAGAAATTCAACACAATATATTGTAGGAAATTAGTTGTTCCCATGTTACATGCAACAAAAATATACAAAGAGGAAAGTCCAAAATACCATAGTAAGATGGAGGAAATGTCTCAAGTACATTATGTGATGTCTTGGTAGCTTGATGTATGATATGGTCTATACAAGACCAAACATTTCCGAAGTAGTGCAAGTCCTTAGTTCATATATGGCTAATCTTGGAAGGGTGCATTGGGTTGCACTTAAGAGAGTATTGAGATGTTTGAGAGGTACATCTGAGTATTTCTTGTGTTTTCATTATAAATTTTCTATATCTCAATGTTCAATTTTCATTCATGGATATGTTGATTCAGATTGGATAGGTGACATTTAAAAAAAGATCCACTAGTAGATATGTTTAAATGATGTTTGGTAGTGCAATTAGTTGGATGAGAAAGTGGAAGGTTGAAGCTACTTTATCCACTAAAGAAGTTGAGTAAAATGCAACTATGCATGCTTCTAATAAGACTATTTATCTTAGTAAATTATTTTATGATATTGGTTTTGATGCAAGAAAAAATGCTAAATTTTGTGATAGCCAAAGTGTTATCTATTTAGCAAAGAAAACTATTTTCCATGCCAAAACAAAGCATATTAATGTACAATATCATTTTTTTGTGATATGACAAAGATGGAAAGGTGAAGTTAGAAAAGTTTGCTACTTGGGGAATGTTGCAGATCCATTAACAAAGCATGTGAGCTTAGAGAAGTTTAGGTTGTGTGTTGGATCTACGAGCCTTGGGGCCTATGATGTGATACAATAACTCTAGAATGGTCTTCATCAAGTAGGAGATTTTTGGTATAAGGTGACTCGGCCTTACCATGATTTAAAATTCTATTTGTGCTTTATTGGAAATTTGCTAAATGAAGCTAGACCATTCCAAAAGAAAAGACTTCGACTAGAAAAACAAAAAGCTTCTACTTTTTACTTGTTTATTCTCTTATGCTTTGTTTTTATGGAAGAGGTGTGCATAAGAAAGTTTCTAAAATATTTTGAAGATGCATTGAATGTAGATGCTTTAGAAGTGTTGAAATCTGATTGAAAAGATCATTATTGAAGAAGGAAAAATGTTGATAAAGAATGTTTTCAATCATTGTTTTGTCACTGATGTCAAACCTACTATTTTTTGGAATGACAATTGCTTATAAGATCCATGTACTATCACTTGGTTTATTAATGAAGAGGATTTAATCAATAAGATGTAACAAAAGAACCTAAGGGAAAGGTAGCGTTATGATTTTGTAATGAAGTACAAGGATCAATTAAGAAAATGGTAAAATGGTCTATTGATAATACACTTGAAGATAATAAGGTTGGCTTCACTTAAAAACTCTAGAAGAATAAGTTTAATCAAAATATTTGTAAATCTTGATCAAATTCATCAGTGGGTGTCAAGCAAGTTAGTTCATGCTAAGAAGATTATCAGTAAGTTTTGAGAAAATACAAAATCTAGTGTGTCAAGTGAAATAGAAGGTGCTGAGTTAGAAAAAATGTAATAGGTGTTGAGAATTGGTAAAAATTAGTTGATGTTGAGTGACTCCACAGTAGGTGCTAAGTAACATAGTATGTGCCAAGCATTAGAAAGTCAATAATGTTGAGCTACTATATTATTTGAAAAGTCAAAGATTCACCAAATCTGAGCCAATAAGTTTGTTACCTTGAATCTTTTGAACTAGATGGAAGATAAGGATGTTGAGCTAGTGGTACAGGATTCTAGGTTAACCAGTTTTAGGTGAATATAGGTGTATTCCATATGATTCTTCTAGAAGAAACAAGATAAGGGGATGATACATTGTATCTAAACTAATCCATTCAAAACAAAATAAGAACAGGAAGATTAAAATGAGAAAGGTATTCCAAACTCCTACTTACGGAGTTATAGGTCAAGAAGTAGAGGGGGATTGGAAAGAGTGTGTGGTATTGAGGAGAAGGCATTGAGAGGGAAGAATAGAGTATAAATACTCTACTTCGATAGGTGATCATAGAGGTGATTGAATTAGCATAATGTGCATGGAGATTGAAGGAGACAAAGCTTGAAAGAAGGACAAGTTGTCAAAGCTACAGAGGCTGAAAGCTAGGAAAAAATTGCGAACTAAATTGAGATTTGAAAGTTGCAAGTTATGTTGTGAGTTGTATCAGATCAAAAGACATTAGTTTTACTCTCTAGTAGTTGTAACAGTTAGGAAAAAATCTTATGGACTTAGGTTGGTTTAACAACCATTTTGTAAATCCTTTAATAGTGTAACATTCCAAGTGAATGTTCTAAAGTCCTTTAACGAGGCCCACTTCTAACAAAGTGGTTGAAATCCCTTAACTGGGTCACGTTTAACAATGTGCTTTGTAGCCTTTAATAGGGTAGGCCTTTCATAGGGCATCACTTCAAAAGAGTGAAAAACAAGGTAGCATGTTACTGGTGGTTTTTCCCAAATTTGGTTTCCACATAAATAATTGTATTATGTGTTGATCTTTCATGCCTTATTGCTAAGAAGAATGTTTAGCTTGGATGCATGGTTAGTTTAAATGGGCTCACTATACTTTGTGTAAAATATTTATTAGGACATTTTGACCTTGAATAATTGATTCACCCCCCCTTTTAGGTATTCTAAAGTATCTCTAACAATTGGTATCAAATCCATTTGCTAATTTTGTTTAAAGGTACTACAAGCAGAAAGATCAAAATATCTAAGAGAGAAGTTACCAAGCTCAACAAAGAAAACTTTGTTGCAGGGAAAAGTTTAAAGAAGCTATACCTTGGATCAATAGGTAATCATGCACAAACCTCAATTGAAGTGGAACATGTTGATCTAGATGGCATTCCTACTACAAAACATTTGAAGAAAAAGAAGGGGCACAATCAGGCAATGCTAGAAATTGCCTCTACCCTAAACTATGCTAAATTCGATGACATCAAAGGATGCACCTCTTCATTCAAGATTTGGGGAGCCCTAAAAATATTTATGGAGGAGATAAGAACATCAAAAGAGAAAAATAAAAAAGCCTTACAAGAAAGTTTGATGACATGAGAATGGAGGAAGTTGAGAACATTGCTCAATATGCCTCTAGAATAAAGGAAGTAGTAAGTACTATAAGAAGTTTGGCTGATCATTTAGATGATGAAACTATAACTAGAAAAGTCTTAAGAACCTTGCTTCCCATCCATGCTATTAGAGTATCAACCATCCAAGAGTTGAGATGCATACTACGAAACTAACTAACTCTTGAAGGTATAGCGGGAAAACCTATTGCATTTGACTTATCCAAATTTGATAACTACAGACTTGAGAATCTTGAATCTTCTTTCAAGGCCAAGCTATTGTTGAAAGACATAGAAGAGGTGAAACCAAAAGAGAATAAAAGAAAGATAAAATATGCATCTAGTGATAGTAGCACAGATGAAGAAGATGTGGAATAATTGAAAGCATTACTACCCAAAAGATTTCACAGAGGTAAAGGTAAATTCAAATGTAAGTTTCCTATATTTTTTTTAATTGCAATGAAGTAGGATATATTACTACAAGGTGCACACAAGAAAAGAAGTACATAAAAGGCAACAAGTACAAAAAAAGAAGAGAAAATGATAGCAAAGATTACAAAGAAAAAGGCAAAAAGTGCTACATTGTTGATGAAGAGAATTCTTATGAAAATAAAGATGATATAGTCTATGTAGCCATGAAGGATGGGTTAGATAAAGATGAAGCAACAACACTAGTAACCTGTGTAAACAAGAATGATAGGTGGATCATAGACAGTGGATGCTCACATCACATGATAGGAGACAAAAGTAAGTTTGTTACCTTAACTTAGTATCATGGAAATAGTGTTAGATTTGGAAATGATGATCCATGTCTAATCAAAGGAAAAGGTTTCATTAAGCTCATAGAGAAAATTTCATGTGATAATACATATTATGTTGAAGGATAGAACTAAATTCTACTGAGTGTGTCATAGTTAGGCAATATAGGATGCAAAGTAGAATTTGGAAACAAAACTGCCAAAATCTATGACAGCAATGGAAATCTAATAGGAAAAGGAGACCAAACTAGGAGTAATCTATTTTACCTAGATATGGAGGATGTTGCCTATCTTATTGTCAAATTTGATGATGTGTGGCTATGGCATAAAATTTTATGTCATTTCAACTTTGATAATCTGATTAGCATTAGCAAAATGAAGAAAGTCAAAGATTTGCCTAAATTGAAGAAGCTTGACAATACAATGTGCAAACAATGTCATCTAGGAAAGATGACCAAGTCAAATTTCAAAACCAAAACCTATACTTCCAAAGAAGTACTAGAGTTAGTCCATACTAATTTACATGGCCCAATAGAAGTGAAAAGCTACAAATGAGACAAATAGATAATGTTATTTGTTGATGACTACTCTAGAATGATGACTTTCATGTTTATAAAGAAAAAATATGATGCATTAGAAATGTTTCAATGGAATTTGGCTAGGGTTGACAAAGAAACAGGGAAGAGTGTAAGGTGCCTAAGATTAGATAGAGGAGGAGAGTTCACATCAAAATAATTTGAGACATTTAGCAATGATAAATGCATTAAGAGACAAATATCAACACCTAGAATTGACCCACAAAATGGAATTGTAGAGAGGAGGAATAGATTAGTGATGGATTGTGCTACAATGTTAATGGTGGACAAGAAAATTTCTCTAAAGTACTCAAGAAAAGCTATAAGTACAGTTGTCTACACCCTAAACCAAGTAAAAATCAAGAAAGGTACAAATGCAAAACTTTTTGAATTATGGTATGGTCACTCACCCAATGTAAAACATCTCAAAGTGTTTGGTCGTAAGTGTTATATTCCTAAAGATTCTAGAAATGGAAAGTTTGATGCAAAGAGTGATGAAGGTATATTCCATAGAAGCTCCAATCGAAGTAATGCATATAAGTGCTTAAATACTAACACTAGCAAAATTGTGGAAAGTGCAAATGTAAACTTTGATGAACATACATAAGTTAAAGTTGATAAATCCATCAAGAAACCAGAAGAGTATAGATATTTTGTATACTTCTATGAAGGAATGACTGTTGAAGAAGAAGCTACCAATCAAGTTGGAAATTAACAACAAGTTTTAGTATCTACCAAGTCACAACTAGTGAACACCAAGTTGCATGCAAAAGTTGGGTTGTAAAATGGAGAAAATGAACATTCTAACACTAAAATCAATACACATGAAAGAGATGTTGAGCTACCAGAAGGAGATGTGCATACTTACTCTGACGCTGAAAGATCAAAAATGACAACAAGGATAGAACAAAGGCTATCCAAGTATATCAGAAGAAATCACCCTGCTAAAAAAATCATTAGTGACAAGGTAGCCAAACTAATGACAAGGAATAAACTAAGGAATTAATCATGTTTGCTAAGCAAGATTGAACCAAAAATAGTGAAATATGTACTAAAAGATGATAGTTGGTGTAAAGCTATGGAAGAGGAGATTGAGAAGATAGAAAAGAAAATAAATTGGACTTTAGTTACAAAACCAACTAAGAAGAATATTATTGGTACCAAGTGGGTATTTAAGAACAAGTTAGATGAGAATAGTGAGATCACAACAAATAAGGCCAGACTAGTCTATAAAGGTTATGCTCAAGAAGAAGGACTAGACGATGGGGAAACATTTTCCCTTGTTGCAAGGATGGAAGAAGTAAGAACTCTACATACATATGCTACCAATAAAGGTTTTAATGTCTACCAAATTGATGTGAAGTCAAATTTTCTAAATGCTATATTGGAAGAAAAGGTTTACATTGAACAACTAGAGGGATTTTTTGATGACAACAAGGATATAGTTTGCAAGTAGCATAAAGCACTCTATGGTTTGAAACAAGCACCTAGAGCTCAGTATGCGAGACTTCACAAATATTATTTGAAGATAGGATTTGAGAGAATTGATGATAATAGAAACCTATATATCAAGATATAAAAAGGTAAAGACATTCTAATATCTAAAATCTTTGTTGATGATATAACATTTTGAGGAAAAGATGCACTATGCAAGATATTGCTAAACAAATGAAACATGAGTTTGAGATGTCAATGTTTGGGGAAATCAAATTATTTGTTGGATTGCAAGTATATCAACTCAGACATGGCATATTTGTAACCCAATCAAAATATATCAAGGAGGTACTCAAAAATTTTGGCTTAGAGGATTCAAAACTAGTCAGTACACCAATGAAAAAAAGACATAAGTTATCCAAGAATGATGAATCAATTGAAGTAAACCACATAATGTACAAATCAATGATTGGAAAGTTATAGTATGTTGTACACGATAGACCAGACATTCCATTATCTATTGGAATAGTGGCAATATTTTTTGCAAACCCAAGACAAAATTCATCTTATGGTAGTAAAAGGAATAATGACGTTCCTAAAAGAAACAAATGACTTTGGCTTATGCTACAAGAGGACTAAAACTTTTGAATTGAATGCCTACACTGATGTAGATTGGGGAGGTAATATTGATGATAGAAAAAACACTGGTGGAGGAGCACTCTTCTTAGGTAAAAGATTAGCCACATGGACTAACAAAAAGAAAAGTTGTACTTAATAGTCCATAGCTAAAGCCAAATATGTTGCTACTACCAATAATTGTACAAAGATTGTATGGATGAAGCACCTATTGAAAGGTATTAAGGAATAGAAAACTTAACCTGTGATACTCTATTTTGATAACACAAGTGCTATCAACATATCAAAGAATCCTATGATGCATGCCAAAACAAGCACATTGCAATTAAGTATCACTATGTAAGAGAACTAGTGGAAGACAAACAAGTGAAGATGGAATATGTCAACTCAAAGGAAAAAATTGTCGACATCTTCACAAAACCATTAACTAAAGATGAATTTGAATATCTTAGAGGAAAGTTAGGGGTGACACCCCTATCTAAGACTATTTATTTAACAACAAGATTGCCCTACATCAAATGAGTTGATTGCTGAAATGATATAAATTGATGTAGAGGATCCTTACTCTAGGTTTGTTCTGAAGTAATTAAAATGCTGAAATTCCAAAAAAGTCATAGGCAAGGTGATAGAGGGTGAAATTGGAGATCCTAAAAATGTTATACTTGTATGATAAGATGCCAAAATAATATGTCTTTGTCATTGTTCTCAAAGAGGGAGAAATAGAATAAACTAATCAAATCTACATGATCAAATGTGTAAAGGAAGAAATAGCATAAAGGAAGGAGAGAAGAAATAGCAACTAAAGAGAGAGAAAATAGCACAAGCAAAAGTCAATCAGCATGACAAGATCATAGAGGGAGTAGAACAAAAAGGAGAAGATAGTGTATCACCAAAAGTGATATCCCTAATACTTTGAAAGAGGGAGTCACTTATAGAATTTAGAGGGAGTCATAAGAAATTCAAAGTTACTAATAGAATGAATAAGTTTGGATACAAAGTTTTCTTTTTGGAGTTTGACTTACTTTTTTAACCTAGTTAGCATTTTGATAACTAGGTTGATCAATTTGGTTTGCCATCGATGCCAAATAGGGAGATTATTGAAATTTGATTGTAACAATCATTATTGAAGAAGGGAGATTATTGATAAAGAATATTTTCAATCATTGTTTTGTCATTGATGTCAAACCTACTATTTGGTTGAATGACAATTGCTTATAAGATCCAAGTACTATCACTTAGTTGATTGATGAAGAGGATTTAATCAATAAGATGTAACAAAAGAACCTAAGGGAAAGGTTGAGTTATAATTTTTTAATGAAGTACAAGGATCAATTAAGAAAATGGTAAAATGATCTATTGATAATACATTTGAAGATATATAGGTTGGCTACACTTAGAAACTCTAGAAGAATAAATTATAACAAATCTGTCTGTAAAGCTTGACTAAATTCATCAGTGGGTGTCAAGCAAGTTAGTTCATGCCGAGCAGATTATTAGTAAGTGCTGAGAAAATGCAAAATCTAGGGTATGCCGAGTGAAATAGAAGGTGTTGAACAAGTCCAAGTGTTAAGCTAGAAAAATTGTAATAGGTGTCAAGCATCAGTAAAACTTAGTTGATGCAAAGTGACTCCATAGTAGGTGCCAAGTAACACAGTATGTGTCAAGCATCAAAAATTAAATAGTGCCAAGCTACTGCATTATTTGAAAAGTAGAAGATTCACCAAATATGAGCTGATAAGTTTGTTGCCTTGAATTGTGTGAACTAGATGGAAGATAAGCATGTTGAGCTAGTGGTATAGAATTCTAGGTTAACCATTTTTAGGCAAATACAAGTGGATTCCACATGATGCTTCTAGAAGAAATAAGATAAGGGGACAATACATCGTATCTTACCTAATCCATTCAAACCCAAAATAAGAGCATGAAGATCAAAGTAGGAAACATATTCCAAACTGCTACTTAAGGAGTTATAGGTCATGAGATAGAGGTAGATTGGAAAGAGTGTGTGGTACCAAAGAGAAGGCATTGAGAGGGAAGAATAGAGTACAGAGACTCTACTTCGGTGGGTGACCACATAGGTGATTGCATTGGCACAATGAGCATGGAGACTGAAGGAGACAAAGCTTGAAAGAAGGACAACTTGTCAGAGCTGTAGAGATTGAAATCCAGGAAAAATTTGTGAACTAAATTGAGATCTAAAATTTGCAAGTTATGTTATGAGGTGTATCAGATCAAAATCCCTTATCGTTAATCTCTAGCAATTATATTAGTTAAGGAAAAATCCTAAGGACTTAAGTTGGTTTGACAACCACTTTATAAATCCCTTAATAGGGTGACATTCCAAGTGAATGTTCTAAAGTCCTTTAACTAGGCCGACTTCTAACAGGGTGGTTGAAATCTCTTAATTGGGTTAGATTTAGTAGTGTGTTTTGTAGCCTTTTACATGGCAGGCCTTTTACTGGGCATCACTTCAGAAGAGTGAGAAACAAGGTAGCATGTTACTGGTGGTTTTTCCCAAGTTGAGTTTCCACATAAATCACTATGTTATGTGTTGATCTTTCATGTCTTATTCTTGTATGTTGATTTATTAGTAACTTGCTAAGAAGAATGTTTAGCTTACTTGCATTATTAATTTAAATAGGCTCACTATATTTAGTGTAAATATTTTATTAGGACATTTGGACCTTGAATAACTGATTCAACCCCCCTCTCTATTATTCTAAATTATTTCTGACAATTGGTATCAAAGCCATCTACTAATTTGCTTTAAAGTTACTACAAGTAGAAAAGTCAAAATGTCTATGAGAGAAGTTTCCAAGCTCAATAGAGATAACTTCACTGAATGAAAAAGTTTAATGAAGCTAGACCTTGGATTAATAGGTGATCATGCACAAACCTCAATTGAAGTGGAACATGTTGATCTAGCTGGTGTCCCTACTACAAAAGATATGGAGAAAAATAAGGAGCACAATCATGAAATGCTCAAAATTGCCTCTACCCTCAACTATGGTAAATTTTATGACATTAAAGGATGCACCTCTACATTCAAGATGTGGGAAGCCCTAAAAAATATTTATAGAGGAGATAAGAATGTCCAAAGAGAAAAAGTAGAAACCCTTAGATGAAAGTTTGATGACATGAGAATGAAGGAAGATGAGAACATTGCTCAATATGCCTCTAGAATAAAGGACCTAGTAAGTGCAATAAGAAGTTCAGCAAGTCATTTAGATTATGAAACTGTTATTAGGAAAGTCTTAAGAACCTTGCTCCCCATCTATGCTATTGGAGTATCATCCATCCAAGAGTTGATATGCATACCAAGAAACAAACTAACTCTTGAAGGTATATTGGGAAGACCTACTGCATTTGACTTATCCAACTTTGATAACTACAGACTTGAGAATCTTGAATCTACTTTCAAGGCCAAGCTATTGTTGAAAGACACTAAAGAGGTGAAAGTAAAGGAGTAGAAAAGAAAGATATACTATGCATCTAGTGACAACAGCACATATGAAGAAAATGTGGAACAATAGGAAGCATTACTGGCAAAAAGATTTCACAGAGGCAAAGGTAAATTCAAAAGTAAGTTTCTTATCATTTTTTTTAATTGCAATGAATTAGGACATATTTCTACAAGAAGCACACAAAAAAAAAACTAAATAAAAGACAAAAAGTACAAAAATAGAACAGAAGATGATAGCAAAGATTACAAACACAAAGGAAAAAAGTGGTACATTGTTGAAGAAGAGAATTATGATGAAAATGATAATGATGTAGTCTATGTAGCCATGAAGGATGAGTCAGATGAAGATAAGGCAACAACACTGGTAACCTATGTAAACAAGAATGATAGGTGGATCATAGATAGTGGATACTCACATCATATTACAAGAGAAAAAAGTAAGTTTGTTACTTTAACATAGTATGATGGAAATAGTGTTAGATTTGCAAATGATGCTCCATTTCTAATCAAAGAAAATGGTTCCATTAATCTCATAGAGAAAATTTCATGTGATAATGCATATTATGTTGAAGGATTGAACTACAATCTACTGATTGTGTCACAGTTAGGCAACATAGGATGCAAAGTAGAATTTGGAAACAAAATTGTAAAAATCTATGATACTAACGGAAATCGGATAGGAAAAGGAGACCAAACTAGGAGTAATCTATTTTATCTAGATATGGAGGATGTTGCCTATCTTATTGTCAGATTTGATGATGTGTGGCTATGGCATAAAATTCTATGTCAAGTCAACTTTGATAATCTAATTAGCATCAACAAAATGAAGAAAGTCAGAGGTTTGCATAAACTAAAGAAGTCTAACAATTCAATGTGCAAATAGTGTCAGCTAAGAAAGATGACCAAGTCTATTAGAAATTTTTTAGAATAACTAAGAGGGTGGGAGGAGGGGTGAATCAGTTATTCAAGGTCCACATGTCCTATTCAAACTTTTCACTAAGTATAGTGAGCTCATTCAACCATTCGTTCATCCAAGCTTTAACTTATCTAACCAGCAAGTTACTGTAAATCAACATGCAATAATAACACATAAAAAATCAACACATAATATAGTTGTTTACATGGAAACCCAATTTGGGAAAAACCACTAGTAACATGCTACTCAATTTTCACTCTTTTAAAGTGATGGCTTGTGAAAGGCCTGCCCTATTAAAAGCTTACAACACACTATAAAATGTAACGTTATTTGAAGTTTTAACCACACTACTAGAAGTGGGCCTGGTTAGAGGACTTTAGAACATTCACTTGGAATGTCACCCTATTAAAGGATTTACAAATGGCTATTAAACCAACCTAAGTCCATAGGATTTTCAAATCTAATACAATTACTAGAGAGTATTAGAAAATCTTGACCTAACTACACCATACAAATTATCCTATAGATCTTAGATCACTTCTCAGCTCATACCCTTGCCTGGCCTTCAATCTCTGCGACTCTGATAGCTTGCCCTCCTTTTAAGATTAGTTTCCTTGAGTCTCATTGCTCAATGTACTGATGCAATCATCTCTTCATGACCACTTGTAGAAGTAGACCCTCTATGTTCTTCCTTCTCCTAGATGTCACCACCTTGACACCCTTCTAACCACTTAATAGATTTGGCTCTCCAGCAGCAACAGTATCAATAGCTCTCTCCCTCTTGGTCTATGACTCCTTAAATAGAAGTCTTGGAGTACCTTTTCCCACTTGATTCTTCCATTCTTTATTTTGAATTCACATGGATTAGGTAAGATTCATTGCATCTAACCCATAATTTTTTTCCTCTAGAAACTTCTTGAATAATCCTTTAGAATTTTCCCAAAAAAAGTTTACATAGGATTCTATGCCACTAGCTCATCATCCTTATCATCCAACTCATTCAAAAAATTAAATGTAGCCACTTGTCAGCATAGATATGGTGAATCTTTGTCATTTGAAATAATGTAGCTCAACGCAACACTATTGAAATACTAGTGCTCGACACATACTGTGTTACTCGACACCCACTCTATTTTTCCTGGTGCTCGGCACATGAAGATCACTTAGCACTAACTAAGAATTTTTTTCTTCTTGGCACCTGATCTTCACTCAGCACCTGAAGATAACTTGGCATACACTAGAATTTCCTATTACTTGGCTCTAACTGAGAATTTTCTCGACACCCACTAATGATCTTAGTTTACGCTTTGCATACCACCTTGTGACAACTTCTTCCTCCAATGTTTCTAAGTGTGACCAATCTCTGTATCCTTAAGTATGTTATTAGTACATCATTTAACCATTGTGTTAACTAATCCTTGCACTTCATTACAACATCATAACTCAACCTTTCCCTTAGGTTCTCTTGTTACATCTTGTTGATCATATCCTCCTCATCAATACACTAAGTGATAGTACTTGGATCTTATAAGCAAATATCATTCCTACAAATAGCAGGTTTGACATCAATGACAAAACAATGATTGAATACATTATCTTCCTTCTTTGCAACAATCTCCCTCTTTGGTTTTCAATAATGAGCTTTTCAATTAGATTTTCAACAATCTCCCTCTTTGGCATTGATGGCAAACCAAACTAATCAACCATCAGACTAAATTATTCAACCAAATGCTAACTAGGTTAGAACAGTAAGTTGAATGCCAAAAAGTAAATTGTAACTTCACATCTCCTTTTACTTTTTTGATTGCTCATCCTCTACTATTTTGATCAACATCTGATTATTTCTATCAATTTCTCCCTCTATCTTGATTTGATTAGTTTTTTGCTATTTCTCCCTCTTGATCCTTTTCCTGATCCTTCTCTTGTTGGTTAGTTTTAAACATCTTCTCTCCCTTTGACAACAATGCCAAAGACATATAAGCATCTTAGTATGCAAGTGTAGCTTTTATAGGTTCATTCAATTTCTCCCTCTGTCACCTTACTTGTGACTAATTTGGGACTTTAGCACATCAACTACTTTAAGCATGAATCCAAAGTAAGCATCCTTTGCATCAATGTGTGAAATCTTCATTAATTAGGTTGTTTGATGTAGGGCATTCATGTTTGTGCTTCAAGTAGCCTTAGCTAGGGTTATCACCCCTAACTTACCTCTAAGATACTCAAAAGAATCTTTAGGTAGTGCTTTTGTGAAGATGTCAAAAATTTGTTCATTTGAACTAACATATTCGATCTTGACTTGTTTGTCTTCCACCAACTCTCTTACACAGTGATACTTGATTGCAATATGCTTGGTTTTAGCATGCATTATAGGATTCTTTGATATGTTAATACCACTTGTATTATCACAATAAAGTATCATAGGCTTATTTACCTCTTCCTTCATACCTTTTAGCAAGTGTTTGATCCATACAATATTGGTGCAATTTATAGCAGCTACCATATATTCAGCTTCAGTAGTAGACTATGAGGTATGACTTTGATTTTTGCTAGTCCATGTAATCAACCTTTTCCCCAAGAAAAGTGCTCCTCCACTAGTGCTTTATCTATCATCAATATTACCTCCCCAATCTACATTAGTGTAGGCTTTTAGTTCAAATTTCTCACTCCTTTTGTAGTACAAACCAAAGTCATCAGTTCCTTTTAGGTATCTAAGTATTCTCTTTATTGCCATCAAGTGATTTTCTCTTCGACTTGTAGAAAATCTTGCTACTATTCCAATAGCTAATGGAATGTCTCATCTACTATGTACAACATACTGTAGCTTTCTAATCATTGAACTATACAATGTTTGATTTACTTTAGCAGATTTATCATTCTTGGATAGCTTATGGCTTGTTGCCATTGGTGTGCTAACTAGTTTTGATTCTTCCAACCCAAATGTTTTGAGTACCTCCTTGATGTGTTTAGATTGGGTGACAAATATCCTTCAATTGATGTACTTTTAATCCAACTAAGAGTTTGATTTCTCCAAACATTGACATCTCAAATTCATGCTTCATTTGATCAGAAAAATATTTGTAAAGAACATCTTTTCCTCCAAATATTATGTCATCAAAAAATATTTATGATATCAAAATGTCTTTACCTTCGATAGCTTTGTTGTACAAGTTGTTTTTATCATCTATTCTCTCAAATCCTATTTTCACAAGATATTTGTGCAATCTCTCATACCATGCTCTAGGAGCTTGCTTCAATCCATAAAGTGCTTTGTGCAGTTTGCAGACCATATCCTTATTCTTCTCATCAAAAAATCCCTCTGGTTATTTTATGTAGACTTCCTCTTCTAGTATACCATTCAAAACAGCATACTTTACATCCATTTGGTAGAATTTTAAGCCTTTGTATGCAGCATATACAAGTAATGTTCTCACTCCTTCCATTCTCGCAATAGGAGAAGATGTTTCCTCATAATCCAATCCTTCTTCTTGTGCATAGTCTTTGCAAACTAGTTTGGCTTTGTTTCTTGTTATCTCACCATTCTCGTCAAGTTTGTTTCTAAACACAAATTTGGTACCAATCACATTCTTATCAATTGTTCTAGGAACTAGAGAGCATGTTTTGTTCTTCTTAATCTAATCTATCTCCTCTTCCATGGCTTTATACCAATCATCATCTTGTAGTGCATCATTCATTGTCTTAGGTTCAACCTTTCTTAAAAAACATGATTCATTCCTGAGTCTATTCCTTGTCATTGGTCTGGCATCCTTATCACCAATGATTTGATCTACAAGGTGATGTCTTTTCACATACTTGGCTAATCTTGGTTCTATCCTTCTTTCCATGCTTGATCCTTTAGCTTCAAAGTCATTTTTTTCTTCTTCATTAGGCACTTCATCATTCCTTTCATATGTACTATTTATAGAGTTAGAATGTACATTTTCTACATTTTGCATCTTAGCTTTTGAATGTAACTCGACATTCATAGGTTGAGACTTGGAAAATACTAAAGCTTGTTGTTGATTCACAACTTGATTTGTAGCACTATCTTCAGTTGTCATTCCTTCATAGAAGTATACAAATGATCTATAATCCTCTGATTGCTTGGACTCATCAACCTGATCTTCTGCATGCTCATCAAAATTTACATTTGCACTCTCCACAATCTTGTTAGTGTTAGTATTCAAACACTTATATGCTTTAATTCTAGTGGAGTATGCAAGAAATATGCCTTCATCACTTTTTGCATCAAACTTTCCATTTCTAGTATCTTTAAGAATATAGTATTTACAACCAAAGACTTTGAAAAGTTTAACATTAGGCGAGTGAGCATACCATAGTTCAAAAGGTGTTATATTTGTACCTATCTTGACTTGAAATCTATTTAATGTGTACACTGTAGTGCTTATAGCTTCTCTCTAGTATTTTAGTGCAACATTTTTCTCCATCATCAAGGTTCTAGGACGGTCAATTACTGATCTACTCCTTCTTTTAGCAATACCATTTTGTGGTGGAGTTCTTCATGCTGATGTTTTCCTTTTGATACCTTTTTCATTGCAAAATATTTTAGATTCATTTGATGTAAACTCACCTCCTTTGTCCGACCTTAAGCATTTCAAGTTCTTTCCTATTTCCTTCTCAACTCTAGCCAAATACCACTTAAAAATTTGAAATGCATCATATTTTTTCTTTAAAGACATAGTAGTCATCATCCTGGAATAATCATCTACAAATACATAACATCATGTATCTATCTCCTCGGTAGCTTTGTACTTCTATTGGACCACATAAGTATGTATGGACTAGTTCTAGTACTTCACTGGAAGTATATGTTTTTCTGTTGAAACTAGACTTAGTTATCTTCCCTAGTTGACATTGTTTGCACATTGTATTTTAAGGTTTCTTCAACTTGGGCAACCCTCTGACCTTCTTCTTCTTGTTGATGCTAATCAAGTTATCAAAGTTAACATGACATAGCCTTTTATGCCATAGCCACACATCATCAAGTCTAACAATAAGACATGTCGCATCTTTCATATCTAGTTAAAAAAAATTACTTCTACTTTGTTCACCCTTTCCTATCAGCTTTCCATTAGTGTCATAGATCTTAGGAGTTTTGTTTCCAAATTCAACTTTGCAACCTACATTGCCTAATTGTGATACACTTAACAAGTTGTAGTTCAATCCTTAAACATAGTATGTGTTATCACATAAAATTTTCTCTGTGAGCTTAATCGAGTCTTTTCCTTCGATTTGAAATGGGGCATCATTACCAAATCTAACACTATTTCCATCATATTGTTTAAAGGTAATGAACTTACTTTTATCTCCTATCATGTGATGTGACCATCCACTATCTATGATCCACTTATCATTCTTGTTCACACAAGTAACTAATATTGTTGCTTCATCTTCATTTGATTCATCCTTCATAGCTACATAGACTACATCATCATCATTCTCATTAGAATCTTCTTCAACAATGTAGCATCTCTTGCCTTTCTCCTTATAATCCTTGCTATCATCTTCTCTATTGTTCCTGTACTTTTTTCCTTCCTTTTATTTAAATCATCTGTAGTAAGAGGTCCTGCTAGAGTTACATGTTATGTTCCAATTGAGGTTTGTGCATAGTCATCTATTGATTCAAGGTGAAATTTCATTAGACTCTGCTATGCATCAAAGTTGTCTTTACCAAGCTTGGGAACTTCTCTCTTGGACATCTTGATCTTCTTGCTTCTAGTACCTTGAAACTAAATCAACCGATGGCTCTGATACAAATTGATACAAATGATTTAGAATAACTGGAGGGAGGGGGTGAATCAGTTATTCAAGGTCCAAATCTCCTATTCAAACTTTTGGCTAAGTATAGTGAGCTCATTCAACCATTCGTTCATCCAAGCTTTAACTTATCTAACCAAAAAGTTAGTGTAAATTAATATGCAAGTAGAACACATAATAAATCAACACATAACACAGTGATTTACGTAGAAACTCAATTTGGAAAAAACCACCAATAACATGCTACTCAATTATCACTCTTCTGAAGTGATGCCCTATGAAAGGCCTACCCTATTAAAGGCTTACAACACACTGTCAAATGTGACCTTGTTAGAGGATTTAACCACCTTGTTAGAAGTGGGTCTGATTAGAGGACTTTAGAACATTCACTTGGAATGCCACCATGTTAAAGGATTTATAAATGGCTATTAAACCAACCTAAGTCCATAGGATTTTTAGATCTAATACAATTGCTAGAGAGTATTATAAAATCTTGACCGACTACAACATATAATTTATCTTGCAGATCTCAAATCACTTCTTAGTGCACACCCTTGCTTGGTCTTCAATCTTTGCAACTCTGATAGCTTGCCCTCCTTTCAAGCTTAGTCTCCTTGAGTTTCCTTGCTCAATGTACCAGTGTAATCATCCTTCATCATCACTTGTAGAAGTAGACCCTCTATGTTCTTCCTTCTCCTAGATGTCACCATCTTGAAACCCTTCTAACAACTTCATAGATTTGGCTCTTCAATAGCAACAATATCAGTAGCTCTCTACTTCTTGGTCTATGACTCCTTAAATATAAGTCTTGGATTTTTTTTTCTCACTCAATTCTTTCATTCTTTATTTTCAATTCAAATGGATTAGGTAGGATTCATTGAAGCTAACCCATATTCTTTTTCCTCTAGAAACTTCTTGAATAATCATTTAGAATTCACCCAAACATGGTTTACATAGGATTCTATGCCAACAGCTCATCATCCTTATCTTCCAAATCATTCACAAAATTCAATGTAACCACTATGTTAGCTTAGATTTGGCAAATCTTTGTCATTTGAAATAATACAACATCTCGGCACTATTAAAATATTGATGCTCAACACATACTATGTTACTCAACACCCACACTATTTTTCCTAATGCTCAACACATGAAGATCACTCGGCACAAACTAAGAATTTTTTGATGCTCAGCAACTAATCTTCACTTGACACCTGAAGATCACTTGGTACACACTAGAATTTCCTATTACTTGACTCTAACTGAGAAATTTCTTGGCTTCAACTAACTTGCTTGGTACCCACTAATGATCTTAGTTTAAGCTTTGCATACCACCTTGTTACAACTTCTTCCTCCAATGTTTCTATGTGTGACAAATCTTTGTATCCTTATGTATGTTATCAGTACATCATTTAACCATTATCTTAACTAATCCTTGCACTTTGTTACAACATAATAACTTAACCTTTCCCTTAGGTGCTCTTGTTACATCTTGTTGATCAAATCTTCTTCATCAATCCATTGAGTGATAGTACTTGGATCTTATAAGAAAATATCATTCCTACAAATAGCAAGTTTGACATCAATGACAAAACAATGATTGAAAACATTCTCTTCCTTCTTTGAAACAATATCTCTCTTTGATTTTCAATAATGAACTTTTCAATCAGATTTTGAACACAAATCAAGTTTCAAAACAAAAACCTATACTTCTAAAGAAGTACTAGAGTTAGTCCATACTAATTTATATGGCCCAATAGAAGTGAAAAGCTACAAAGGAGACAAATATATAATGTTGTTGGTTGATGACTACTCTAGAATGATAATTTTCATGTTTTTAAAGCAAAAAACTAATGTACTACAAATGTTTAAGTGGTATTTGGCTAGGGTTGAGTAAGAAATAAGGAAGAGTCTAAAGTGCCTAAGATCGACCAGAGGAGGAGACTTCACATCAAAAAAATTTGAGACATTTTGAAATGATAAAGGCATTAAGAGAAAAACATCCACACTTAGAACTCCCCCACACAATGTAATTGCAGTGAGGAGGAGTAGATTAGTGATGGATTGTGCCAAAACATTAATGATGGAGAAGAATTTTTCTCTAAAGTACTAGATAGAAGCTGTAAGTATAGTTGTCTACACCCTAAATCAAGTAGAAATAAAAAAAGGTACAAATGCAACACCTTTTGAATTATGGTATGGTCACTCACCCAATGTAAAACATTTTAAAGTGTTTGGTTGTAAGTGTTATTTCTTAAAGATTCTAGAAATGGAAAGTTTGATGCAAAGAGTGATGAAAGTATATTCCTGGGATACTCCACTGAAAGTAAGGCATATAAGTTCTTAAATACTAACACTAGCAAAATTGTGGAAAGTACAAATGTAAACATTGATGAACATACATAAGTTCAAGTTGATAAATCCATCAAGAAACAAGAAGAGTACAGATCTTTTTTATACTTCTATAAAGGAATGATTGCTAAAGAAGAAGTTTCCAATTAAGCTGGAAATCAACAACAAGTTTTAGTATCTACCAAGTCACAACCATTGAATGTTGAGTTGCATTCAAAAGCCAAGTTATAGAATGATGAAAATGCACATTCTAACTCTGAAATCAGTACACATGAAAGAGATGTTGAGCTACCAGAAAGAGATATGCGTAGTGACTCTAAAGCTAAAAGACCAAACATGGAAACAAGCATAGAACCAAGGTTATCCAAAAATTTGAGAATACATCACCCTATTGAAAAAATCATTGGTGATAAGGAAGCTAGACCAATGACAAGGAATAGACTAAGAAATGAATCATGTTTGCTAAGAAATATTAAACCCAAAATAGTGAAAGATGTGCTACAAGATAATAATTGGTGTAAAGTTGTGGAAGAGGAGATTGAGGAAAAAGAGAAGAACAAACTTGGACTTTAGTTCCAAGACTAGATAAGAGGAATGTGATTGGTACCAAGTGGGTATTTGGGAACAAGCTAGGTGAGAATGGTGAGATCACAACAAATAAGGCTAGACTAGTTTATAAAGGTTATGCTCAAGAAGAAGGATTGGACTATGGAGAAAAATTTGTTCTTGTTGCAAAGATGAAAGGAGTAAGAAATCTACTTGCATATCTTGCTTACAAAGGATTTAAAATCTACCAAATAGATGCAAAGTCTACTTTTCTTAATGGTATATTGGAAGAGGAATTCTACATAGAACAACCAGAGAGATTTGTCGATGACAACAAGGATATGGTTTGCAAACTACATAAAGCACTCTATGGTTTGAAACAAATGCCTAGAGCTTCATATCAGAGACTTCACAAATATCTTGTGAAGATACGATTTGAGAGAATTGGTGACAATAGTGACCTGTATATCAAGACATAAAAAGGTAAAGACATTTTGATATCTGAAATCTTTGTTGATGATATAATTTTTGGAGGAAAAGATGCACTATGCAAGATTTTACTGAATAGATGAAACATGAGTTTGAGATGTCAATGTTTGGGGAAATCAAATTATTTGTTAGATTGCAAGTATATCAACTGAAACATGGCATATTTGTGACCCAATCAAAATATATCAACGATATACTCAAAAAATTTGGCTTAGAGGATTCAAAACTAGTTAGTACACCAATGACAAAAGGACATAAGTTATTGAAGAATGATGAACTAGCTAAAGTAAACTAGACAATCTACATATCAATGATTAGAAAGTTATATTATATTGTACACAGTAGACCATAAATTACATTATCTATTGGAATAGTGGCAAGATTTTCTACAAACCCGAGAAAAAATTATCTTATGGCAGTAAAAAAAATAATAAGGTACCTAAAAGGAACAAATGACTTTGGCTTATACTACAAGAGGACTGAAAAGTTTGAGTTGAATGCTTAAATTGATGCAAATTGGGGAGGTAATATTGATGATAGAAAAAAAACCAGTGGAAGAGAACTCTTCTTAGGTAAAAGATTAGTCACATGGACTAGCAAAAAGAAAAGTTGTACTTCACAGTCCACAATTGAAGCCAAATATGTTGTTGCTGCCATCAACTGTACAAAGATTGTATGGATCAATAACCTATTGAAAGGTATGAAGGAAGAGATAACTGAACCTATGATACTCTATTGTGATAATAGAAGTTCTATCGACATATCAAACAATCCTATGATGCATGCCAAAACAAAGCACATTGCAACTAAGTATCAGTATGTAAGAAAATTGGTGGAAGACAAACAAGTGAAGATGGAATATGTCAACTCAAAGTAACAAATTGCTAACATCTTCACAAAACCATTACCTAAAGATGCATTTGAATATCTAAGAGGTAATTTAGGGGCGGTGCCCCTATCTAAGGTTGTTTAAGTAACATTAAGATTGCCCTACATCAAATGAGTTAATTGCTGAAATGATATAAATTGATGTAGAGGATCCTTACTCTAGGTTTTTCTTGAAGTAATTAAAATACTAAAATTCCAAACAAGTCACAACCAAGGTGACAGAGAGTGAAATTGGTGTTCTCGCAAATGTTATAATTGCATGATAAGATGCTAAAATTGTATGTCTTTGCCATTGTTCTCAAAGAGGGAGAAATAGCAAAAAGTGGCCAAATCTACAGGATCAAATGTGTAAAGGAAGAAATAGTAGAAAGGAAGGAGAAAAGAAATAGCAGCTAAAGAGAGAGAAAAAAAAACAAGAAGAAATCAATCATGATGACAAGATTAGAGAGGGAGTAGAATAAAAAGGAGAAGATAGTGTATCAACAAAAGAGATATCCCTAGTACTTTGAAAGAGGGAGTTACTTATAGAATTTAGAGGGAGTCATAAGAAATTCAATGTTTCTGATAGAATGAATAATTCTAGATACAAAGTTTTCTTTTTGGCTTTTGACTTACTCTTTTAACCTAGTTAGCATTTTGATAACTTGGTTGATCAGTTTGGTTTGCCATTGATGTCAAAGAGGGAGATTATTGAAATCTAATTGAAACAATCATTATTGAAGAAGGGAGATTGTTGATAAAGAATATTTTCAGTCATTTTTTTGTCACTAATGTCAAAGATGCTATTTGCTGAAATGACAATTGCATATAAGATCTAGGTACTATCAATTAGTTGATTGATGAAGAGGATTAATCAATAAGATGTAACAATAGCATGTAACGGAAAGTTTGACTTATGAATTTTTAATGAAGTACAAGGATTAGTTAAGACAATGGTAAAATTATGTATTGATAATACACTTAAAGATACAAAGGTTGGCTACACTTAGAGACTCTAAAAGAATAAGTTATAACAAAACTATCAACATAGCTTGACTAAATTCATTAGTGGGTGCTTAAAAAGTTCTGTATGCTAAGAAAATTATTAGTAAGTGCTAAGAAAATGGAAACTCTAGTGTGTGCCAAGTGAAACTATAGGTGTCAAGCAAGTTTAGGTGCCAAGCTAGACAAAATGTAATAGGTGCTGAGCATCAAAACTTAGTTGAAGCTGACTGAATCCACGGTAGGTTCCAAGTAACACAATATGTGCCAAGCATAAAAAATTCAATAGTGTTGAGCTACTACATTATTTGAAAAGTCAAAGATTCACCAGATCTGAGTGGATGAGTTTGTTACCTTGAATTTTGTGAACCAGGTGGAAGATAAGGATGTTGAGCTAGTGGTACAAAATTCTAGGTTAACCATTTTTAGGTGAATACAAGTGGACTACACATGATGCTTCTAGAAGAAACAAGATAAGGGGAAGATATATCATATCTTACCTAATCCATTCAAACCCAAAATAAGAGTGGGAAAATTAAAGTGGGAAAGGTATTACAAACTCTTACTTAGGGAGTTATAGGTCAAGAAGCAGAGGGGGATTGGAAAGAGTGTGTGGTATCGAGGAGAAGGCATTAAGAGGGAAGAAACAATTATAGAGACTTTGCTTCAATACGTGACCATAGAGGTGATTGCATTAGCACAACGAGCATGGAGACTCAAGGAGACAAAGCTTGAAAGAAGGAAAAGCTATCAGAGCTATAGAGACTAAAAGCTAGGCAAAATTTGTAAACTGAATTAACATCTAAAATCTACAAGTTATGTTGTGAGTTGTATCAGATCAAAAGCCATTATTGTTACTCTCTAGTAGTTATATTAGCTAGGGAAAAATCCTATGGACTTAGGCTGGTTTAACAACCATTTTATAAATCCTTTAATAGGCTGACATTCTAAGTGAATGTTCTAAAGTCCTTTAACCAAGCCCACTTCTAATAGTGTCGTTGAAATCCCTTAATTAGGTCAGATTTAACAATTTGTTTTCTAGCCTTTTACATGGCAGGCCTTTTATAGGGTATCACTTTATAAGAGTGAGAAAAAAGGTAGCATGTTACTGCTGGTTTTTCCCAAATTGGATTTCCACATAAATCACTATGTTATATGTTGATCTTTCATGTCTTATTCTTGCATGTTGATTTATGAGTAACTTTCTAAGAAGAATGTTCAGCTTGGATGCATGGTTAGTTTAAATGGGCTCACTTAGTGAAAAAGTTTTATTAAGACATTTGGACCTTGAATAACTGATTCACCCCCCCCCCCCCCCCCCCCCCCCCCCTCTCAGTTGTTCTAAAGTTGTTTCTCTTTTGTACAATCACTCTATAAGTCCAAGGCATGTTGTTGTAGAGAATTATGGTATAGAGAGAGCATTCTTTGAATAACATTGTTATTCTTCTAAAATTGTTCTTGATTTGATATCACATCTAAATACTCTTTAAGATTTTTGGCTCTGTAGATTGTATTATTACGATTGCTATTGATAATAAAATTGAGTCTAGCTTTGGAGTGGTGGTTTTTTTTTTCCTGAGAAAAGTTTCCCATGTACATCTTGTGTTATGTGCTTGTATATTGAATCTTTATCTGTTTATTTAATTTTCATAGTGTAAGGATTTGTGAGATAATTTTTAGCATCATCTCTCCTATTAGATTTATCATTTGGAAGTGTGTTTTCACTTAGGCTTCCTTTCACTTCATATATTAATAAAATAAAAGTATTAAATAAATGTGAATTTAGAGAATGGAAAAAAATCCATCTCCCAAACAAAATACTAGATCTATAATGTCCCCATTGTTAGGGTAAGATTGGGACAAGTAATACCTATAAGAATAAATGTAAAAATCATAATAATAAAACTAACTATATTATTCTACCTTGTAAGTTAATCTCAATCTTAAGGACATCTCCAGATCAAGCTTCAGAGCTCATAGCTGCTTCACCATCATCCTGGAAGTGCACCCCTTAAGATTCTTCTTGGATGGGCATCCTCTATCCAAGGCCTATGACATATTCATATGTTTGACAGAATCAAAATATTCCTGCAACGCAGAGAATTCTTAGCCATGGTGGCTGGTTCAAGGTGTTAATACCTTGCTACCCCCATGCTTCGAGTCTTAAAATTTTCCTAATAGATTAATGTATTATTACAAAAAAAATTACTTATAGAAATTATTAGCAACGTAATCTATTAATATAAATTATAATTATTGATATCTAGGAATGTTGCTATTTCTACACATCTTTGAGGATCCCTTAATCTAGCTTCCTAACCCTTTGAGAGGATCCCCTATTTTCTTTAGGAACAACCTTCGATTATTTGGCGTTCTTCCTTGAAACTACCTTTCAAGTTGGGCTTCATAATCTTTTGGGAAGACCCTTTGCATTCCTCAGAATGATCCTTGATTAGTTAGCCATTATCCTTCAAAGACCTACGAGACTATCTTAACAAATGTACTACATTTATCTTCAATAGATTCATTAATAAATAAAGTCATAAACATAATTAAATAAATATAACACAAACATAACTTTCTTACTTTCTTCTTTTATTGGTCCATGTGGCTCTATCCTTATTTGGCCCTTTAATGAATTATTCCTTCTAGATTATCTCAATTTTATATTTACTTCCCAAAATTCTTCATTTTCTAATTATAAGGAAAGGAAAAACATATACATTTTCATTTCTTCTTTTCCAAGATTCACAACCTTTCATAATAAAAATCCCTTGAAAAGACACAACACTTAATAGTTATAATTCTTTTCAAAAGTCACAACACTTCATAACTGAAATCCTTTGGAAAAGTCCCAATAACTTATAATTAACATATTTTTTGAAGAGTCACAACTGTTCATAATTATGACCATTTCAAAGGTTCACATCCTTCCAATACCATTCATACCTTTTTAGAAAGTCACTTTCTTATTTTCTTCATATTACTTTCCTCTTTCATTTTTCCTCTTTTCAAACTCCTCCCCTCTTGTCTTCTTTTTTTCCACTCTCCGAAATAAACCCTCTTCCCTCTTATATCTTAATTTTAATGAGTCATGTATATTTTACAAATAACTCTTAAATTTTCATTATATTTAGTTAATTTATATTATTCTATGCTATATTATTTATTTACTTATTTATTTGTGTTTATTTTATTTATTATTAAGTTCTATTTGGAAAGTTAACATACTTCACATGCTCTTAGGTCTTTGTAGGGTAGGATACCCTGATATTCTATTTATAGTCCCCTTGGTGATTCTAATTAGTTCATTTTCTAACTAAATTTTATTATCTTGTGCCTTTCTTATTATGATTTTAATCCATTCAATTTTAAATACTTGTGGAAACTATAGGGCACACGTTAACAGTTTTAGCTCCAAAAAATTGTTTTCTTCCTTCAAAACACCATTATCACACAACTTGTTGTAAATATCCCTAATCTCCATATTACCTACTTCACCAACTTTGCATGTATAGTATCAATCCATATCCTATATCAGTAGGACCTTTGGTGGTATCATAGATAGTGGACTAGACAGGTTTTCCTTGTATGCAATTTTAGGTATGACACAAAACAAGGGTTGTGTAACATAATTTCTTATTAGTTGAACATTAAAAACCCCTTTCCCCTCTTTCATGATAGTAGACAAAGAACTAGCTACCATTTTTCACTATCCATGGTCTGCAAAAATAAAACAATATAAATCGACACTAGTTAAATACCTCTTGAATTCGTAGAATGATGTCAAGTAATAGTTGAATATAGTTTACAAACACTTGAAAACTCTTTTCACCAATTGCCTTCATTCTCTGTGTGCTCTTCAATCATAGGTGAAAGAAAATGAGTCAAAGATCAACTATATAACCCTTCATAGTTGACATCAATTGCTTAGTGCTTACACAGTTGTAAGTTGGACCAAAATAGGATTTCCAACTCACTTGGCTAACATAGCGAGATCGATCAACACTAACACAACTCCATCACTTGTTTATAACTAAAATTCCTTTCATGCTTGGCAGTAATATAGAAAATAACAAAACTATGGATTTTCTTCTTGGTTTAAATCATTTCATTACATCTTAATTTATGCATATATAATCTTTTTAGATCTTAGATTCTTGGAACTAGTGCATAATATAACCTTTCAAATATGAGTTGCACGTCTTGATTACCTTATTGGGGGTGATGTGATCACCTGATCCATTGCATAAAGTGAACTCATATACACTTGATGTGCTATAATCTTCCTTCTTCTTCCATGGCTTACTCATATGCACCTTTACCTTTTCAACATCAACCTTTACTTTTCCCTTGTTGAATTCATTGCTTAGCACAAGTGACCTTGTCGAAAATTTTCTTCTGACATGGCCAGTCTTCAAACAACTAAAGCATACAATCTCATTCAACCATCTATCATAGTTGCCACTAAAATGTGTTCTAATACATTTTTCAGGAATGTGACCATACTCTTAGAAATAGTGACAACTATACCTTGTGTTATAATCCCAATCATATGAGTTTCCATTGTGGTTTGTCATTTTTTTCTTGTTTGATGTCAACTTGGATTTGGATCTACATTCATATGCCTTGTGTCCATACTTTTGATAGTTGTAATAATAGCCTTCAAATCTATGTGTGTTGGTAGTCTTGGTCTTACATTCATGTGCTTGATGTCCTTGCTTCTTGCATTTGTGACAATGACCCTTGAATTTCTTCGTAGTGTTATGATTTCCATTTTTACTCCTGCAAACATTGTTGTGTGATCAAATTTTCCATAGTGATGACAAGTGATCTTGATATTCTTTCCCTTACTATTCATTTGTTCACCACTTTTAGGTGATTCTCCTTTTTCATTTGTGGAATAGCCTAAACCAGTAGTGTCATCTCTTGATCTTGGTGATTCCATTAATTTTTCAAAGTACTTGATTGCTTCACTAGGCTTGTTTAGATTTTCTTTCTTAGTCTTCAATTCATTTTGTAGTAGGCAATTCTATGTTTCTATTGTTGTGATCTCAATTTTTTTCCTATTTAGTTGTTTATTTGCAAACATCAATTGATTCATTGTATCCAATTGCATGTTTGCAAGCTTCTACACATTTGATGTCTTCTCTTCAAGTCTATTAGCTAGAAGTCTTTTGTCTTCCTCAATCATGGCTCTATCTTCCTCAACTATCTTCTAAAACCAACCATATTAATTGTGTTTCTTGTTCCCTTTTTAGATTTCTAATTTCTTCATTTAGGGCACCATTCTTTTCCATCAGATCTATAATTGTTGCATCAAACTCTCAAGAGTTTCTATCTTCAAATAGTCCAGTAGTATCTACTTCTTGATATTGAGTGTCATCTTTCTGAATAGCTATCTCTTCCCTTCTCTTCAATGAAAGATGTAGCTCGTCTCTTGTCTCTTTGAGTTGATATAGGGAAAGCTATATTTCAATCTTCTGGTTCTCAATAGTCTTCCCCAATTTGTAGACTTCAATCTTCAAGATCTTACCTTCAAAGCTATCAAAATTTCCTTCAAGAGAACTTAGCTCCAATACCAATTATTAGAAGTAATAATGGAAAAGTAAGTTCTAAGAGGGGGAGGGGGGAATCAATACTTAAAACATTTTCCTCTAACACTTATCACAACCATCCACCTCATAACTTAACTATGCATCACATTCATAGCATAAAGTAAATAACACATAACACAATAAATTGATTACCTAGAAACCCTCCAATGAGAATGCAAAACTGGGGTGGAGATGAAACACATAAATCTTCACTACCATAGTTGTAAAGTGTGAAAAATTATGGTTCTAAAGTGTTTGATCATAAACTATGCTCTACCTTAGGAGGGGTCATCGTTATCAAAAGCTTACAAAGACTATTAGGTCTCACTTTGCTAAAGGATTTTAACTGACAATTAAGCAAGCACTTGGTTAAGAGATTTAAAAAAGCCTGTTAGGAATAATCTATTAGGAGATTTACTCTACATCACCTATTCGAATGATTTACCACCATGATCCTTCGGTTAGCACTCTGCTGCTTAATGTTAGAGCTTCTCTTTGATGTATGTATCTTGATCTTTCTAATCAGATCTATTCTTCCTTAACCTTTCACTCCTTGTCTCTTGTCCTCCTAGATTGATTATGCATTACATAGCTCTATCATAGCCTCCATATCCACCATGAATTCTCTCTCTACACTTAGCATTCATCTCTCATGCGCACACAAACTCTTTAGGTTTTTCCTTCTTAAATAAACATAGGTGGAATGGGCTAGGTCTAAATCAACGACTATGGTTGGTCCATATTTCTACCTTAAATATCCCTTAATTTGATTACATACATGTACTACATAGGGATTCATAACATGACTTGATCCTTATCTTCTAAAATTGAAAAATAATATTTTTATTAGCCAAAAAAGGTTTACATAGTAGTTTGTGAGATTACAAACAACTATGTCTTTGAGTAGTTACTCAGCATCCAAAGACTCTGATGCTCAAACTTATTTATGCCGATTAGGATACAAGTGTCGTGTAACATAGAACAAGCTGAGTATCAATAAACCAATAATGCCGAGTTGCTGCATTATTTTGAAATTGAAGATTCGCTAGATCTGAGCCGACAAGGTTGTTACCTTGAAGTTTGTAAACTAGATAGAAGATAAGAGTGATGAGCTGGTGGCACAGAACACCATGTAAAAAGGCTTTTTAGCGAATACAACTGGATGCTAGACAAGGTTCCTAGATGAAGAAGAAATATGGAGTAGATACATTGTATCCTACCTAATCCATTGAAACCCTAAAATTGGAGAGGGAGAATTGAGCAGGAAAGATATTTAAAATTTCTATTTAAGAAGTCATAAGGTCACGAAGTAGAAGTGTGGTAGTGAGAAAGTATGAAATCATGAGCTGCTGAAGAAAAGTGTTGAGGAGTAAGAGAACAAAGAATACTCTATTTCGCTGGATGACCACAGATATGATTGCATTTGTTTGATGAGTAAAGAAGACTCAAGGAAACATAGCTTGAGAAGAAGACAAGCAAATAGAACTAAAGTGATTAAAAGCCAAGCAAAGGATTGAACTAAAGTGTGATCTGTAATCTGCAACTTATGTTGTAAGTTGAATCAGATCAAATCTAATGTTCTTACTTTCTAGCAATTGTAACAGTTAAGAAAAAACTTATGGACTTACGTTTGTTTAATAACCATGTTCTAAATCCTTTAACAGGGTGACATTCCAAGTGAATGTTCCAAAGTCCTTTAACCAGGCCCATTCCTAATAGTTTGGTGAAATTCTCTAACAATGTCACATTTAACAATGTGTTGTAGCCTTTAACAAGGTAGGCTTTTCACTGGGCAGACCATCAGAACTGGTTAAAATCAATTGCGCAGTTATTTTGTGGGTATCATCACCTTCTTAATCCTAGAGGGTTTCTGGGTTATCAAATTCTTAGTGTTATGGTGTGATGCATGTTTACTTTTCTTAGTTTTTTCAATATTAAATTGCATACATGATAAGTTCAGTTATGCACCATTAAGGATTTGTAAAGAAAACAGAAAAAAAGTTTTATTATGGCATTTGGACCTTGAATAACTGATTCACCCCACCCCCACCCCCCCCCCCCCCCCCCACCCCCCCCCACCCTCTCAGTTATTGTAAAGAATTATAACAACTTGATGACAATTGAGAAAGAGTAGGTTAATATGTGTAACTTTTTGAGGCATCAACTATTGGACAATATAGAGAAATTGAAGAAGTCATGAAGTACCCTGCTCAAGTTTGAGGCACTACTGACACATTTTCCAACTTATTAGGTGATTCCTTGGTATGCTTGATAGGGAATGGGATAAAAATCAGTACACCATGAACTTGGTAGCATACTAATATAGGAAATAATATGAGAAGAGGATTGTAAAAAATGTAAGAAAATTGATGAAAAACTTCCAAGCAACAATGAAGCTCAAAGATATCAAATTCCACTCTCATTGGTCGAGAAGTACGAAGATGACATATGTTTCATGTTTGAAACATATGTCACCTATATGGAGGTAGTAGAGCTAAGTGCTAAGCTCATAGACCATATGGGCTATGAGATGCGTGAAGATGTAATAGAATGGCATGCAAAGAGCATACTCAAGTCTGGGAAGGACAAAGACACTCCTAGATGGGGAACCTATGTAGAGAAGATTAGAGAAGTAGAGAGAAAGCTCTATAGGAAGGAGATTAAGAAGAATGTTGAGAATAAAATTGAAACAATTTTCAAGGAGTCTAGAATGACTAGATGGGATTATGAAGAAGTAAACTATATAGCCTTGGAAATGAATGCTAGTGAAAAATCTAAGGTAGTTATAGCTACACCTTTAGTAGTGGTAGGACCCTCTTAAGGGGTAGACATAGTAGAGTAATCCTCATAGATACCTATCATTCCCTATGATGCAGTTGCACAAGTAAAACCTTCACAAGTGAAGGGACAGAAGACTAATAAAGAAGTATAGATTGTTGAGGAGAGATACACCACTCCTCCTAGCACCAGAAAGTCAGAAAGACTCACCAAGGTTAAGATTGAACCAACAGAGTCTATAATCAAGAAAAGAGTCAAGAAATTTTTTGAAAGACCTAGTAAGAGAATAAAGTATCTTAAGATTATTGAATTAGAATCAAAAGAATCAGAGGTGGAAGAAGAGATTGATAAGAAGCCTACAAAGAATGTGGTAGGTGAAGCCATAACTTTGGTAGGGAAGAAAGCATGAAATCCAAGGTAGAAAACCTAAATGTTCAGATCATTGATAGTGATAATTTTATTTAGTTGAATAAATACAATAGCATGTAAAAAAATATGGATTAAAAAAAGATGAAGGGTCATAGATAAAGATAAGAAAAGAAGGGAAAATGTGATCTGAAAACTTTGCAAAGTCAACAAAGATGATGAGTTAGTCCATATAATGAAATTTATTGAATCATTGTTAAGAAATAAAAGAAGAGCAATTATTTTGATGGGAGGAAACTATGAAGAGATTAGAAAAGAAACTTATGCAACCATCATTGGTATATGACATCTATACCTAAGCTCACTAGACAAAGTGCAAAGATAATGGGAGAAATCACTATGACTATTGATCAATCTACTTCAACAACAACACCACATTTATATTTGCAGATCTCTATTTGGCTAGATACCATGCAGATTAGTCAAACATAAGTAATAGTGAACATTGTAGAAGATATTGGGCTATACACTGTTGGAAATATCACTAATTACTATAGCTTTGATGTAGAAGAGGAGAAAAGACAAAGAGAAGAAGAAGAAAATAAAATAAAAGAAGAAAAGAGGGGGAAGAAAGAAATAACAAAAAAGAAACAAATAGAAGAGGAAAGTGAGAAAAAAGAAGAAGATAAGAAAGAAGAAAGAAGAAGAGGAGAAATGAAAGGAAGAGGAAGAGAAGAAAAGGAAGGAAGAGGAAGAAAAGAAGAAGAGGGGAGAGAAAAAGGAGAAAAGGAAAGAAGAAGAGGACAAGACAAAAAGAGAAGAAGAGGAAAAGAAATAGATAAAACAAGAAAAGGAAATTGAGAAAGATGAAAATAAAAAGGATAAGGAAGAAAAGGAGAAAATAAGGAATAATTGGAGAGTTGTGATGTAGGAAACAACATTCCAACCCCTACTCAAGCATGTCTTGACATAGAAGTTGACAAATTTGTTTTTCAACACAAGGTGGATGAATTATGGGTTGTACTATGAAAACCATGTCACTAGTAATCACTACACTCCCTATAGCATCTGATAATGATGATGACTAGAAGGGTCTCATATCCTCTTTGAGAAAGCTCTTGGAGAAGAATAAAATTGTCAAATCCTTGGAAAGGAATTTGGGTGAAGTACTGAGAAGAATGCAAAAGGCATTATTTTCCAAGGTAACTAAACTTAACCTTCAAAAGAAGGTAGTATATATGGTGAAACTTTTTTATGAGGAATTCACAACACTAATAGACATCATAGCAGTTCAAGCACATACAAGGCATGATGCTCAACTAGTTGACACAGTTTGCACAAATGTGCAAAATGATTTACAATCATAAGATGCCTATACTAAGGAGTTGTAAAGTTGTTTGATAGAAGGGAATAAGTTGTTTGCATAATACATTATTTCCTAAAAATATATAAAAAATAATCACAACAATATTTTAGCCTAGACAAGTGAGCTTCAAACACTCACTGAAGGACTACAGTAACCAGATGTTAACATAGGAGACATTGACAATGGTTTGTAGAAAGTTCATGATGCCATCGGGACTAGTGAACTTGAAAGGGAAATGATGATCAAGATATTCTCTATTCTTAGAGAACATTTATTCCCAAAGACCAGTATACTTCAGAGGTAGCTAGAAGAATTCCTTACTACTAAGACATCATATGAAAAGTTTTGCAATATTGTTTTGAATGTAGTACAAAAGTGGTGCCCTATGCTTTGTGTGCATTCTTGAGTACCTTAGAGGCACTAAGAATTTCATGGAAGAATAAAATGGAGAGGTTAAAGACATATTTTGTAGAATTTTTCTCTTAACTATCTAGCTGAGCCACAAAAGGTAATGTGATTTTGACATGTACATAAATTTTGACACCTTTGTCGTTGTTGTTAAAAGGGGAGTAACACATAAATGAAAAATATATTTTATAGAATAGAAAAAAATAGTTATAAAGAAGGTGTGGTAATTTAGTAAAGATAAGGATAAATTGGTTATATGTAATGATCCACAATTTCGCAATTTTGAAAATTTTGTAAGGCATATTTCGAAAATCTTGTAGTAACATTTTGGGTCTTAGCCAATTTTCCAATATGTTTCCATCAATGCCAAAGGGCAATATTGTTGGAAATATGGATAAGTTGCTAAGCTTAAGGGTTATCATTTATGGAAACATATAATTCTAGAATAAGAAGCAAAACATACAACTAAAGATTCTATGATTAGAGGCAGAAAATTGTCAAAGTATCATAAAATTAAATATCAATACATAGGTAACTTTTGTATTGCAAAGTGTACAATGAAAATTTGGTTGTGTGCAATTAAGGACATGTAGAATAAAGTTTCCTAATGATGTACCTAAGTCTGTAGATTAGTATAGTTGGTACAAATGAAGTTACAAATAAAACACCAGTAAAGGTAGAGAACATGACAAAACATAGTATATTAGAATAGGTTAATAATAGGTTAAGGAATTATTTTAGTCACAAAATAATTACTTAATTATTTAGGTATGACATCCTATATGTTTACCCTAAGCTAGCATAATGTGTGAAAGAATGAAGTCAACTACACAAGAGTTTTGTGAAAGAAAAGGGTATCAGTAAAGAGTCACCACTTGCAAAGTATAAAAATATCATATATTGCAAATGCAAAGTATATTGTGTATATGCAAACTAAGTATGTGATATAAAAAAATTGTATGAGAGATCTATGATGTGAATTCTAATGTGAGATCAAAGATATCCAAAGTACAATGGTCAACATATAAGAGCTTATTGTATCTAACCTATTTTGTTCAAGGCACTAAATTGTATAATTGCATGTTTGGGCAATGGGCTCTTCTTGCATACATATGTATTTGTAATAACAAATCTTAATAGAGCTGAGGCTTCTAATAGGGCCTAGTCCTCTAATAAGCACCAACACACTATATGTAATTCATAGATTCCTAATGGGGTCAATATCATTAACCACATGAATTCTTTTCTTTAGTGGATCATTTTGTGGGTACCATCCCTATTGGGGTCTCCCTTGGCTAAGGTTTCCCTATTTAAGAAAATATGGTGTTATGAGTTCTCTTGGTGTATGGACTTATTTATTGTTCAACATTATTGGTTTACTTTCATATGCATGTTGTATAGTAATTAATAATGTCCAATTGTGGACAAAAGTTTGTAGAATACTGACTCACCCCCCTCTCAGTATTATCTATTTCTAACAATGTTGTTGAGTTTTGTCTTCTAGAAGGGCATTTGAAAATATAAAGAAAATAAATTCCTTAAACCTAGATGGAAACTAGGAGATGCCCTAACCATTGAACTTTGGAAATATGACTAGCTGATGGAAAGACCCTTGTCTTCAATTATGAATAATATTCTAGTAATGGAAAAATATCTTCATTACTTTGGAGTTAGTGATAGACTATTGGAAAAAAGGTCCATGGGTCTGATTGGAAGATATAAATCCTAATTTGAACCCTATCCAACTCCATCTTAATGCTTTTATCATTCAACCAAGATTTGAGGATACTTTGATTTGGGATGGAGACCATTTAGGAATTTTGTCTATTTCTTCAATTGTCATGGCTATGACTGAGATAGATCTAGTCTGGCTCTTGTTTTGGCCTCAGTTGAAAACAAAAATCTTGTTCTCAAGATGAATATTTTTCAATGGATTTCTATCCAAGATGAAATCCTTACCTTAGATAACCTCAATAAGAGAGGTATATTTTTTCTTAACATGTGTTTTATTTGTGCAACTCAGGAAGAGTCGGTTGATCACATCTTCATTGATTGTTATTATTCTTGGAATACTTGGATATATATCTTAAATGCTTGGAACCTTTTTTGAACAATTCCTCAAAACTTGGAAACCCTATGGAGGTTGTGGAAAGCTTCTAAAGGAAGCATAGATAAAAAAAAATTGGTTTCTTGTGTTCCCCCATGTTTTATGGTCCCTCTGCAAGGAAAGGAACAATAGGGTGTTCAGGAATGAAGAGTAACCTTTCCAAATCCTAAATAATTGGATCAAGAATAATGTTTCTAAAAATTATTACTGTACATATAAAGAAAAGGTGGATTTCAATACAGAAGTAAATATTCATTAAAGGAAGAAACATGAAGATGAGACCAAAGAAAAGAGGAACAATATAAGATAGGACCGTCCTCCTCCTTGTTGGATCGAAATGGATTTTGAAAAAGCTACTTAGGGTAAACCTAGCCCAAATGGATGGGGTGCAATAATAAGAGATGAAGAAGGTAATTTGATTAAATCCATGGCTAGTCCATTAGGAACTTAAAGCAACCACATAGAAGAAGTGATGGGTCTTCTTAATGGGGTCAAGTTAGATAGAAATTTAAAACCTAAAGGAATATGGATCGAAAGCAATTCCCTTAATATTCTTAGCTATATATCTAAAGGTGTTTCCCCTTTATGGACAATAGGAAATATGATAAAGGAAGTTAGAGTCCTTCATAGTAATTTAAACAATTATTTATATCCCATTTTTATATAGAGGCAAGAAAATTTGTTGACTCACTTGTTAATGTTGCAGTACCTAAGGGAACCTCCTCTAGTTGGAGCCAGAATGATTTTACTACACATGAAAATAAGTATCTTACTAACTATGACAAGACATTTAGTAAAAATGGCAATATTTTATGTAATCTTGTACATGATAGAAGATTTTTGGGAAATGAAGTGTAATTATTTTGAGTTAAGCTCAAGTTGGAATGGTGTGGTCATTATTAATGCACATGCTTTAGGGTCTTTTTTCTAAATTCTTATCTCATTGAAGCTACACATATTTATTTTTCTCTATGAATACCTATAAATGTTTAGCTCTAAAAACTCTAGGAATGGGTGGAAAAATGAGGAATAGGGAACCCAATAACTGTGATTAAAGGAGAAGAGAGAAAGAGGTGTAGAATAAATTGGTTAAGGGAGGGCTCAAAACATATATGGAATGTTTGAAATTTACAAAACCTGATGTGATGGAAGCATTCATTAATGTATGGAACAATGGAGAGGTTAACATTAGGGGTAGGAAAGTGAATCTATGGATTGTAGTGGTGGTCAAAATTACTAGGCTTAGTGGTCAAGGTAAGTATTTCTTCCAATGCCTTCAGTATTCTAAATTGGTAGTTAGTAAATTCCATAAGGAAACTAATGGTCATCTTATCAAAGGTGAGGGGGTATTTTGGTGACTTCTTCTATTAAGTTTTTATGGCATTGAGTGCTCGCAATGCTAATGAATTATATTACTTTAGATGGGATATATAATAGGGCCCATACCTACCATTTTGTCTTGCTCCACCATTCCCATTATAAGAAAAAGGCATGTTTCCCTTTTTATTCACTTTTTTCAATATCTTTAACCATAAATTCCCTAAGGTCTAATCCTAATAAACCCATAATGCATAGGGTTTGATGAGATTGATTCATTTCTATGCAATTTTATTTTATCCTGGATCCAATTTGGAATAAAATAAGAAAAAAATGTGTAAAAAGTTTACAGTCTAGGGAGAAAAAGGGGAAGGGAAAATAGATTTTGGGGGATATTGGGATTGATCTTTCATGTATCTAGAATAAGAAGAACCCTAAGGTGAAAGTGGATCTATTATCAGACAATGAAGAGGATATTGATAATGAAGGGAAGGAAGAGGAGAATGTGGGGAAAGGAAATGCAGAGGTGGAAATTGACAATTCTTAGGAGGAAAACAAAAATTTTGAATTGGTTGAAAGCTTTTTTAGAGGGAGTTTGGAGACTCCACTATTGTTGATTTCTAGAAAAAATTCCTTCCCTCCCTCCACTAAAAAAGAAAAAGATTCTCAAGTCAATTATGGGGAGATGAGTAGCCGAATTTCTCCTATAAAAAAGAAAATAAAGTTTATCCCATTGAAAAATAATATTGAGAATGATTGTGAACTGAGGGAAGTGATAACACTAGTCAACTATGAAATTTTTTTTGACCATGATGTGTTCATCTCACTTCCTCATGTTGAGACCAAAGGTTTTGAGTGTGAATATGAGAAAATAGATTAAATATTCTAGGAGAAGAAGGAAATGATGAATGTAATAATCCATTTTCTCAACATTACGGATAGTGATGAGCTCAACATGAAACTCATAGAAGATGACATGAAAGACTTGGCTATAGAACCTATCAATGGAGGCTTGGAGACTACAAAATCTATTTCTGTGTATTCCCTTAGCCTAGTAAAATGGTCATTCTAGTCTACGAGAGTAATAAATCTTAAAAGAAGGGCTTTAAAAGTGAAAATTGAAAAATTGGAGATCAAGAGTGGAAAAAGGAAAATGAGAAAGAGGACCAAGGGAATCAGGAGGCCTTAGAAGATTTGAGAAACAAAATTTACCATATGGAGAAGAGTTCAAAGGAAATTCTTGTTAAATGTCAATTTTTACTCAACTCTTTGGTGGATTTCTTGAATAGAGTTCTTAATGTCATGCATAAGGATAAGGAAATTAACCTAGTGATGGTTTTGGAGGAACCAAAAAATAATGACAAAGAGGATGGACCTAAAAGAAGGGTGCACTCCAACTTGAAAAAGAAATAGAAGAAGGAGGTTCATATTGACAAAAATGACATAAAGAAGTTCATAGGGAAGATTAAAGGTATTCAATAGGAGCTAAAAGATAAGGTCAAAGATCTTGCCTAGGTAGCCTCTTTTGTGTTGGTATCATTTTGTCTTTGTTTTTGTAGCTAGGTAGTTTCTAGTATTTTGTTGTCGAGTTTTTAGTATTTTTTCCCAAGTTAGACTAGTTGTGGTTTGGGTGTGTCTATTGGTTAGAAAACTATTTTATTTTAGGAATTAATGCTTTATTTTTTTTGTATAAATTTTGGGGTTTTGAGTCCCCTATAAAAAAATTATTTTAGCCTCAATCAAATATATATTGTGGTTTAATATCAAAAAGGATATCTAATGAAAGGGGGGATCAACAATCTTACA
The DNA here is from genome assembly GCA_028749045.1 of Cupressus sempervirens. Lineage (NCBI taxonomy): Eukaryota > Viridiplantae > Streptophyta > Pinopsida > Cupressales > Cupressaceae > Cupressus > Cupressus sempervirens. Next base: position 31,463,044 of record CM053788.1, read on the forward strand.
TGTAGAAATGTTATACTTAGATTGAGTGAATTTAGCCTCTTATTGTTGTAATACCGAGCAAAGCTACTAATGGTAGGATCAAAAGACTTTATAATAGAAATAAGTATACTAAATGTATTAGGAAAAATGTAAGAAGTAGAAGGAAGATGAAAAGATGCCAGTGGAGGATTGAAAGGGATTGGTAAAGGATTAGAATATGTAAAAGGAACCGCAATATATGAAGGTAAAGAAGAACGGATGAAAGTAGGAGGAATGTTCACGAGAAGTGACATGCTAGGTAGACCAATACTTAAAGGAGTGGACATTTGAATAAAGGTCGTAACAAGAGGTGAAGCATATATAGAAATGGTCTAGAAAGAGTGGTGGAAATTAGAATAGAAGTATAAGAGGTTGTGGAAGGAGGAGGATATCCTTAATCTTGAGCACATTTCATTGAAGACATAGCATGATTACTAATAAGGTGAGATATATCATGCAAGACAAAAATGTTATTATCATCATTATTAACAAGTTTTTAAGAGCCTCAATTCTAGTAGCACTAATATGGATTTTGATGTTTTTGTAAAAGCCATGTTTGTAATTTATCAAATTTGTGAGAATGATTATCAACTTGAAAAGGAAGAACTCATAAAGCTTCATGTTCATCATGGTATGAGTGAGAATAATTATGCTACACTATAGGATTAAGATTGCAAGAAAAGGTGTTAGTATCATCAAGAGTTCGTAGGAGAAAAGAGGAATCATGATCAAAGGAGCCCACGAGTATACAACTTCTCCTAAAAGGGATTCTATACATTAGACTTAGTGTTATTAAGCTCATAAAAGGGGAGATCAAAAAAGAAAATAAAAATGTGATTGAACCTTACAAATATAAAAAATATCCTAAAAAGATATATCTAACTGCACACAAAAGATTTCTAGACCTAAAAGTAAAGAAAGAATTCACCAAAAGAAGAGAAATATTACCCCAAAAGGAAAGGGGCACAAGCTAGGTTCTCAAAAATATTTAGGTGAATATGATGCCAAATAAGAGAGACTATAAGAAAGGAAGATCTAACTCTAAGAAAGAGTATAAAAGGTTTGGTTCAACAAAATGTTTAGGGGGGAAAGGGAGATATTTTAATAGCATGTAGACCTCCACTTTTTCAAATGAATGTGAAGGAAAAAATATAATCCCTAAATATGATTCCTTTTTTGAACACAAATTAGATTAGTAGGGCCAAAAGGAAATTCCAATACTCAATTTGAATTGTAAAGCAGAATGCAATATAAGGAAACACACACTTTGGACTAAATGTGATAATGTGTATGAAAAATTATATTGATAACATAGGACTAGATGCTAAATGTATTCAATCATTTTGATATATATATATATATATATATATATATATATATATATATATATATAAGATAATGAAATGAAGGGATCACCTTGAAATGTGTAGTAGAAGATGTATTTTAGCTTTGTAAAGTGCAGACCCAAATCTACAAATGCAAATCTAATTGTGGATCTTTAAACATAATAAAAAACTTAAAACCTTCAAAAACTAGCTTTCTAGAAAAGTAGCAGGGAAAGGTCAAACATGTTAGCGCCATGTGATGATATAATTGAGAATGCTATGAGTGCATGCAAAATTGTGATGATAGAAATGATAAATATGGTATTCAACAATCAATTGAATGAGTTGGATAATGATAATAATGTTCATTTTATTGTTTTAAAATCATGTAATCTTGCAATGTATTAAGTTATACAAGCTACAATGAGTGATGAGGTTAAAGAAGAAAGAAAATTTTCATTGAGTAACTATTGTTATCACCAAGCATTTGACAAAGCAAGTGAAAGTTTTAAAATTACCCAAGTGAGCTTAGCATTGAATAAGTGATGTTTTACCCGAGTGAAATGTTATGTTCATCAAGTAATAGTAAGAAGAATATGCTTGTAAACATGGAATTTGAAGCTAATTTTTGGTGAACTTTACTAATGTTTGATGTGTTCCAAGGTACGAGTAAAAGTTTGTTACAAAATTTATGACTAGAGAAAAAAAATAAAGATCCAATAATGGATATTGAAGAGGGATGAGGATGAGAACAAAGTTATATGAAAGGTCTATTATATAAATGATAAAATGAAATGAGGCTGAGATTGATGATTGTGTGTAAGTGGCAAAATCTAGAAGAATTTGGAAGCTAAGAGACTACTATTTAAGGAGAAGTTGGAAAAATTATTTGGTTGGTTGAATGTGAAAAAAGTACATTATAGTGTAAAGTTGTTGAAGCTAAAAAAGAAAGGAGGAAAAAGAAAAGAAGAGAGGAGATTAAAGTAGAGTTAGCTAAAAGAGTGAAAGAGAGGATTAAATAATCTAGTAAAGAGATAAGAGGAAAGAGATCAAAAAGAGATTGAATAGAATAGGCATTTGAACAAGAAAGGTAGTGCTTAACCTAATAGATCATTTACACTGTTACTTTTTCAAAAATTGTAGCAAAATAATCTGATGGCCAAATGGACCTAACAAGTGTGTGAAATCATGTATGGTAACATTGACAAGTGATGTTTCTAAGGCCATTAGAGAAGGTCATTCTTTAGATAGGATCAAGGAGTGATAAGTTCTAGATGATCTTTTGGTGTAAATCCTCTAACTAGGTTACATTAGCAATGTGTATGTAAACCTTTAACAAGGTTGACCCCTAACAAAACTCACTTTAGAAGAGTGAATTTTTTGAATTGTTGTTTTTCAGTGGTTTCCCCCTTTACAGGGTTTCCATGATAAAAATCTTGGTGTCAAATGTCTAATTGTTGTTATGTTGCAAGTCTATTTTCATGATAATTTCTTTTTATTGCAACTCAATAACAAGTAGGTAAATAGTAAAGTTATATCTTGATATTTGGTAATAATAAAATCAATGAGTTTACATTCTTGAGTAAATTGAATATAATGTTAATTATGAAGTTGAATGAGATCACCAAGTGATTTCTTATGGTGATTATAAAGTTTTGTTGGTACTTTAGTGTTTTAAGGGACTATAGGATAATTAGAGATAACTTTTTCACCCCCACACCTTCTTAGTTATCTAATAGAACAAAGATCTCCAAAAGGCTCTTGGGAAGTTAATTTTATATACATGATCACAATTTCACTATCTTGTTGCTGCACATAGAAAGTGAAGGTTTTTGTTGATTGGTGGATGAGGGCTTTCCTTGGTCAAGCCGTAGATTGAGTAATCAACTTTAATTGAGAAATGTAATTGTAAATGACTAAAAAGCTAGATACATGTATATATTACCTTTCTTCTAAAACCCTTGTTAGTACGGCTTTTTCCTTTTTATATGTTTTATATGTTGGATTTGATATGTGAATGTATTATATCTCCAAAAGTTGGAATGGATCTACCATAACCACATTATGGAGCCATAGATGCAAGTGTTCATTAATGAAGAAGAAGGTGAATGCCTCAATGTTGATCTCCTCCCTTGATGACCAATAATTTTCTAGATATCGAAGAGGAAATGCTAACAAAAAATCCTTCAACACTTGATGAAATCTCCCTTTCTTGAATGCTTGAACTCCTTGAATGCAAAGTATAAGTGCAACTCTCATAGAAGTATTTGAAGTGTCTTAAAGTATGTAGGTAATAAAAAGAAGACTCAAATTCTCCTTATGTACTAGTTTGTTGACAGGAAAAAAATTCAAGCTGATTGCAGAGTGAGAGTTAACAAATTTAATACCTTAGATGTTTTAGGCTCCGAGTCTTGTAATCCTTGGGGAAGTGGTCAACCTAGGTCCACCTCCTAGGACCAAGTTGACTTGGGTCAACCTATTCTAGAGTAGATTGACCTATTCCCAAAGGTGGGAGAAGGTGAGACACAAAATAATTTAGGAGAGGTGTTGAAGATTCAAGAACAATGTGGAAGAAAATAGAGAAAAGGGAGCACCATGTAGAGGCCCGTCCATGGTCTAAGAAGTCACTATGAAATAGGTGCTAAAAGGTTTTAAAAGATATAAGTGTGTCCATTTTAAGATGGTGCATGTGTATATAGGGGTCTTGCCAAAGTATGACATTTGTTAACAATTCTGGTCATTGTATATTCAATTAACCATTTAATTTACATTTTTCTTTGACCAAGTCATTATTGTACATTCATTGACATGTAATTTATTGTGTTTGATTTGGTACTACTCATTTTGAATAATAAATAGTTTACATATTTCCTTCTGTAGACCTCATCCTAAGGAATAAATAGATCACGGGTAGATTTTATTCTAAAGAATAAACAGTTCACAATTTTGTTACTAGTAGATATTATAGAACCTGATATCACTATTAGATCATTCACAATTTTGTTACTAATAGATGTTTTGGAACTTGATATCACTATTAGATCATTCACAATTTTGGTACTAATAAATGTTCTGGAACTTTAAAATAATCTAAATAACAAGGTTAAGTGATACAAAACAAATAAGAAAAACTAAAGGTAAAAATGACATGAGAGGATTGAATGGCAACAATCTTCACCAACATATAATCTTAAATAAATAGTAAGATCAAGAAACACACCGTCATTTTCTCCAAATAAAACGATGGTTTTTTCCTGTAGCAAAATTCTGTAAGGATAATCTAAAATCTTAGCATTCTTTTGTTGTAAAGCAAGAGATATATCTGTTGTAAAAGAACAGATACAATTGAGTTGTGCCTTAGTTTATTATTAAACAATAATTCAAATATGGAAAATTGAAATTAATCTGTTTCAGTTGTTTCCTTTTATTCTTAAACAATCACTCAAAATTGGAAGTTTGAAATGTACAAACATAGTTGAATAGATCCTCTTTTTATTATTAAATGAATATTCAAAAATGGAAATTGAAGCAACACACCGTTTTAGCTATATTTTCTTAACACATGGAAGGCTTAGTTGACATCAACGTAGGGTTCCTACTCTTAAACTGAACCTGGTCCGGTCATTCCACCATATTAAAAGGTACTTTATCCCGTCCTCTCCGAATTAGAATCATGATATTCATTATCCTTTACTTATGATGTTATGATTCAAAACAAAAGACGATAAATAAATAAATATTCTCTCGCTGATTTTCAATTCAAATTTGTCGGGAAAGAGTTAAAATATAATAAGAAATTTTCACAATATTTTCCTTATATTTACATTAGAATATGATTTAATTTCAAATTATGATTTAATTTTAAATTATGTAAACTTATTACTGTTAGTCATTGCATCAAAAAGGACATACAATAGTTGTGCCAATAGTAAGATATAGTTAAATATGTAATATATTAAAGATGAATATGTTTAAGGAATATTGGTCTCCTTACGGGCTGAATTAAACTTTGATGACCGATTGCTTGGTAACTCAAGTTGGGTGAGTTGGAGGGGGGGGGGGGGGGGGGTCTCCTTTGAGACATGTTGCACACCACCTTGTATGTGTTTGTCATGAACTTGGGGTCCAGGACAACCCATGTAGTTGAGGTCTATGTCACTTACCACAAGGTTGAGTTATCAATTTGGTGTGGGCACCATAAGCTTTTAGTGGAAGGTGATGTAATGAATGTTATAATGAGTTTGATTGGGAGAAGTAAGCTAGGCTTGGAGATAGTGCACGCCATCCAAAAACTCTCTCTTCTGCTTGCCACATTAGAAATTTTTGGCTTCGAATACACCTACCATTTGAGGAATGACGTCGAAATAGACTTGCAACATATGGTTGCTTCACAAGTCTATCATTTTCTAGAATAGCACTGATTTTTTCTTTAAGGAAGTTTGTACAAAAATGAGAAAATATATTGCCAAGCATAGCTATTATGGAACCAAAAATTAACCTTATGTTGACAAGAGAAGACGAGAACATTTCTTGAAGCTTGAGATTTAGGTTTTTTCTTTTCATTTGTATCTCATTTTTTTCCACACCAAAATTCTTTGTGTTCATGAACTCTACATTGTTTTTGTGTGTATTGCTATAGCTCTATATTTTGGTTGAAGCTAGGGATCTATGTTGTGGTGTTTGTTTGACTTGCCTCATGGGTGTCGAATAAAACAAAAATTGAGTTAGCTAATTATGAGGAGTTCAAACAAGAACCTAATGTGTGAAGAATTATCTAAGAGAGATGTCATCATAGCTATGTGAAGGGCATGCAAGGTTATAACTGTAACCTTTCTAAAAAGTTTACTTAGTCCTAGATTGATGGGAAGGTCAAAATTGGTGGAGTTTCTTTTGTTACTTTAGTGAAAATAAGTAATATATTAAAGATGAACATGTTTAAGAAATATTGGTCTCCTAATGGGTTGAGTTAAACTTTGATGACTCATCACTTGGTAATTCTAGTCAGGTGAGTTGGGGTGGTCTCCTTTGAGACATGTTGCACACCACCTTGTATGCATTTGTCACGAACTTGGGATCTACGACAATCCATGTGGTTAACGTCTATGCCACTTTCCATAGGGATGAGTTATCAGTTTGGTGCGAGCACCATAAGCTTTTAGTGGAAGGTAATGTAATGAATGTTATAATGAGTTTGATTAGGAGGAGTAAGTGAGGCTTGTAGATAGTGCACATCATTCAAAATCTCTCTCTTCTTCTTGCCATCTTAGAAACTTTTGGCTTCGAACACACCTACCATTTGAGCAATGATGTCATGAATAAACTTGCAACATATAGTTGCTTCACAAGTTCATCATTTTTTGGAATAACACTTATTTTTTCTGTGAGAAAGTTTGTACAAAAATGTGAAAATATATTGCCAAGAATAGCTATTATGGAACCAAAAATTAACCTTATGCTGACAAGAGAAGATGAGAATAGATTTAGATTTTTTCTTTTCATTTGGATCTCATTTTGTTCAGCACCAAAATTCTTCATGTTCATGAACTCTACATTGTTTTTGTGTGTATTTCTATGGCTCTATATTTTGGTTGAAGCTAATTATCTATTTTGTGGTACTTTTTTGATGTGCCTCATGGGTGTGGAATAAAATCAAATTGAGTTAGCTAATTGTAAGGACTTCAAACAATAATCTACTATGTGGAGAATTATCTAATAGGGACATCCTCATAGATATGTGAAGGGCATGCAAGGTTATAATCTTGACCTTTCCAAAAAGTTTATTTAGTCCTAGATTGATGAGAAGGTCAATATTGGAGGAGTTTCTTTTGTTACTTTAGTGAAAATAATCATTTTTGTGACAAGTTTACTAATGGAGGGTAAGGAAATACCCCATAACTAATGGGAACATTATAATAAGGTTTTAAAGTGTTTCCTTGACCCTGGAGAAAAGGTGCCAAGACTACAAAATGAATTCAACGGAGAGGAACCTCCCAACAAGATAAATATATTTGAATTCATTCTTGTCAATAATATCATGGTGGAAGGTAGATTTATGAACTTCCACTCCCACTTATTTCCAATATTGAATCATTTTTTCTTAGAGGTGTCAAGCTTAATTTTCCTTTCAATTTTTTCCTCATTTTTTTGTATGACTAAAGTCAAGGCTAAGGGTGGGATTATCCTTCACCGAGGCCTTATCCCCCATTTGCACAATTTGTTTTCCTCATGTTTCAAGTGAACGTTGCCACATCTATTTGGATAGAGATAAACAACCCAAGTTTCACCCCTATCTAAACCTCATGCCAATGTTCCTTCTATCTCCCCTCTCTTGGGACTAGTCAGTTCAATCCTCTTAGAAAATAAAAGTACAAATATCTACATATAGAGAAACCTAAGATTGTTGGTTTGTGGTGACTGACCATTGTTGGAATTCTTTAGAATAACTAAGAGTTGGGGGGGAGGGTACGTGAATTAGTTATCCAAGGACCAGATGTACAAATAAAATGTTTCAATGCTTAGTAGACCCATATCCATAAAGCCTTTTCATGCATGCATCCATTAGATCATGCAATATTTTAACTTTGTAGATTATTTTCCTAAATCAAAATAACTTGCAAAAATGTAAACATGAAACATAACAGATTCAATAACACATTTGACACAAGGAATTTATGTGGAAACCCAATTTGGGAAAAACCAACAGTAACATGCTACTAATTATCACCCTTCTGAAGTGATACGATGTGAAAGGTTACAATACACAATGTTAAATGTGACTTGGTTAAAGGATTTCAATCACCCTATTAGGAGTGAGCCTTGTTAGAGAACTTAAGACCATTCCATTAGAATGTCACCTAGTTAAAGTATTTGTAAATGACTTTTAGTCCACCTTAATCCAAAGGATTTCCCCTAGACTAATATAATAATTAGAAAGTATCAGTAAGATTTGATTTGATAAAAAAATTACAACTCATTTGCAGATTATAGATCTTTATTTCAGTCATCCATTCTACTTGGCATTCACACACTTCAACTCTAATTACTTGCTCACCCTTCAAGCATTCATTCTCCTAAGCCTTCTTTCTTTGTATGTCAACTACAGTCACTTCCATTTGACCACTAAATGAAGAAATACCCTAGACTCCTTGTCTTCCTTAGGTTCCCACACATGACAACCTTTGCTTCTAACCAACTATATCTGTAAATAGATATTTAATATCTTTTTCCACTTAATCACAATCATCCATTTTAGGATTAGGTAGGATACAATGAATCTACCCACTTTTCCATTTGGTGCCACCATCTCATCATAGTTATCTTCCACACACTTCACACAATTCGGGAAAACAAAATAGTTGGCTTAGATTTGTCAAATCTTTGATTTAACATATTTACTGGCACTTGACATCAATATGTTGTCACTCAGCATCTATATTGTTCTATTACTCGGCCAACACTAGATCACTCAGAAAATACTAAAGTTTGGTGATGCTTGACATTAACTAAACTTTACTTGGCATATACTAACAATCTCTTAGCTTTCATTTCCTTTCATCTTTGCTTGGGACCTCTTGTTTTTCACTTAACTTCCACTGATTTCTACTCTGCATGGCTCGACGAACACCTTTCTTCCTTGACCTTGTTCTAGTCTTAACTTGAGTAATCTCTCGTTTCAGACTTTAAGTAGATAAACAATAAACTATAGTATCAATGTCTTACTTGGTCTTAAGAATTTTTTTACATACCAAATAACTCAACCTTTCTCTAGGTGCTTTTGTTATCTCCTCTTCTCAAATCCTCTTCATCAATCAACTAAATGATAGCTTTCAAACCAAAAAAAAATCATCTCACTAGCAACTAGCAGGTTTGACATCGTTGACAAAATAATGATTGTTCCATTACAAGTTCTTCACTTCAAAACAATCTTATATCAATAGGAAAGTACTTTATACTTTTCATAATGTGTGGGGTTTAGGGAAATACTAAGGAATCATTATTTTTGGTTTCCTTGTCAAACATTTTTTAGTTGACATGTCAAGCATTTTCCAAGGTTGACTCATCAAGTATGTTTAGAGTTAACTTGTTAAGCTGATATAAGTCATGTAATATTATTTAAGGGCCAGAGTTTTCTAAATATAATATATAGCTTCTTGCAATGTTATTGAGTTGAAAAAGGTGATTATAAATTTTAATTTGTTGAAGTTACTGGATAATAATATTAGACTCTCTTTTGGTGGACGTAACCCAAGATCGAGTGAAGCATGTTAAATATTTATGTCTTCGATTCTATTTATGAGTGCTTTATTCCCTTGTGTTATTGTTTATGTTTACATGTAATTGTTATTTTATAGCTAAATAATCCTAACAAGGATGAATTGGGTAATCTTTATGAGGATTCAACCTCTAAATGATCCATAGAGTGGGCTTAGACCCTTGAAATTTTTGCTGCAAACTCCCCTTCCTTATTCATTCTTCTCATTTCCCTCCAAGTCAAACTCACCTAGCCTAGTGATTGAGAGATAGTAAAAATATATCCCCCTTTAAGTTACCCAAAAGACCTACTAGTTTGTATGATTTGGAGATGTTAAGTAGGAAGGTGGACAAACTATGTATTTTTTACAGACGAAAAAATGTTGTCTAAAAATGGCTTAGTCTCCATATTCAAATTAACAGGTGGAAACCTAATAGATTAGAGGCTATGTTGGAAGCTACAAAATGGCACTAGATTGGATGAAGTGGAAAATAATGAAAGGTTATGGGAAGTTTCTCATAAAATTGGTTAGAAAATTTTGACTAGTAAATTATAGAAGGCCAAATCAATGAGTTGAAGAACTAGATACCCTTTAATGATGACAAAATGGAGATGACAAATTCCTTGGCCAACATGAATGAGAAACAATTCCACTCAAATAATCATCTTTTTGAGATGACCAACCATAGAAAGAATATGTTGGAGAAAACCAACCATTCTATTAATTCCATCTAGGATGAGTTAGAGGAGAGAATGAAAAAGTACATAAAAAGAGAGGAAAATTTGGAGATTTTTCCCAAAGGGGAGATGGTCCATGGTGATGTTTCTTCTATCCAACCTCATAAACATGCCTACTTCCTTAAAAAGTTGAAGTCCACCTTCCTAGCAAGTAGGTATTGTAGATAGCCCTATTGTTTTCTCTCATATCTATTTGTGTAGGGTAATTGGTCTAGTGTTTTTGTCTTGGCTATTTTGTTTAGTTATTTATATTTCTTAGATGTTCTTGTTAGTTATTTTTTAAAATTCAATTCTGGTGTATCCTTTTTTTTCCATTTTTTTTAAGTCTTGATTTTTAATTATTGGGTTTATGCCCCTTTCCTCTTTCTCTAATTAGAAAAAATTTAAGAAACAATGATAGTAATTTATAATTTCAATTAGATTCTAGGGTAGGACATAAGTCTAGGTTAGAAAATATATTAAAACAAGTAATTAATTTTCTAAGCATAAAAAAGAAAAAAATACAACTAATCATGACATTCGTTAAACATAATTAACATTACTCATCACAATCTACAATACATTTATACTACAGACATGATTTTTGATCATTTGTAAATGTACAATTTAGTTGTAATACAAGAAATAATTTAAGTTAGCAAAGCGATGGATGGTTATTAAATAAATAAATAATTATCATATAAACATTTAATGGTTCATGAGGTGTAGTGCTTGCATTAGTGTTTTCAAATGGGGTTGCAAGAGAAGTGGGTTTAAACTTGGAGGAAACTCTTTTGTTAAACCTACATGAGCTTGAGTATTACAAGAATGATAGAGGACCTAGGATGTCTTGATTTTTTACCTTTATGAACATCACCTAGATGGGATAAGTGGGAAGTTTCTTATTTGAACGTTACATTTTTACCAATAGTGGCATGTTGTGATGGTTAAGTTGTTGAGTTGTTGTCCTTGCCATCAAGCTTCAAATCTAATGGGGATGAGGTCTCCTATTTGTGGCCTCATTGGTTCATAGCTCTAGGTAAAAATGTTTACACCTCTTTAAAAAAAAAAAAAAAGTGGTAAGTTTCTTAGTCATTCTCATGAGAGATGGGACCTAGATGGGATGAGTAGTAAGTTTCTTATTGATTCTTATGAGAGATGGGTTCTTTTGAACTATTACTCATGAAACATGGGTCAAAGAATTTTCCTCAAAAAGCTATGTAGTTCATTTAAGATACCTAAATAATAATTGCTAGAAAAATTTCTAATTACATCGCATAAATTTTGTAGCTGTTCTTATATCCTCCTCTTTTCAAAAATTATTTTTCTTACACCCTACCATTTCTTATAGTTGTAATAGAAACAACTCCACATTTTCTTGATGTTGAGCTCCTTTAAAAAAAAATTTATTTGAATATTTAAAATTGCCTTTTTCCTTATCGCTATTTATATTAGTATTATTTATTTTTCTTTCTCATAATATTTGAACTCTTTAAGGGTGCTTAAAAATTAATTTTTTAATTATTCAAACTTAATTCCTCTTCCTTTATGCTTTGTTTCTTCTTATTTTTCTTTGAATAATCAAATTATAATTACAATCTTTGTATTGTAGCATTGCTATTAGGATTTAATTGCAAAATTTTTAAGTCAAACTTATTGACCCATTTTTCATGGGTAGTGGTCCATAAGAAATCATATCTCATGAGAATTAATGGAATTCTTAGCACTCATAGCATCTAGATGATGATCAGAAAGGTGAAGTACAAGGACATATTAGGAGGTAACCCATTCTAGTACTATACCAACTCAAGTTCACTTAACCATGACATTTCCTCAAACACTAAGCCCACTTTCCTTGCAGCCCCACCTTAAAAACATTTTGCAAGTGTTGCTATTTATAAACCATTCACAATAAATCCCCTTAAAATTCATCAAATGATAAGTAGGATATATAGGCAACCTTCTAATAAGTATTATTTCTTTAGTTCTATGAGAATAACATATGTGAAACAAGTGCTAAGTGTTCCATTAATTCATATGAGAGGAAATTTATTTTAAATCATACTCAATGCGTTTGACTTTAAAACTACACAACTAAATCCTAAAAGAAATATCATAATTTTATTTGTTGTGGAAATAATCTCTTGAATTTTAGTTAATGAGCTTAAGGGGATTTATAATGAATAGTTCATAAGAAAAACACCAGTTGAAGGTTATCTATATTGGGTTTAAAGAAGAGTGGGATAAACCTTGGAGGAAAATACGTGATAAAGATTTCTTGAACTAGACTAGTATTAGGATGGGTGACCATCAAGAAGCCTTGATGCTTAACCTCTACGAACATACAATATATGTAATAAGTGTTAAGTGTCCCATTCATTTTCATGAGAGATGGGTTCTTATGAATCTCTATTCACGAAATATGGGTTAATGTGTTTGACTCAAAAAGTACACAATTTAATCATGATAGGGATATTAGAGAAATATAACTTGTTTTTTAGAATTATGTCGACCAAGTTGATCTATAATTATTCTGGACATTATGCCCCAATCATTATTTGACTTTTTTTAGCAATGACCAAAACATTGCAATGGGAGGCATGACTCTTTCTATAACTAGCAATGGAATTAATTCCCATAAAAGAGATAATAACACTAAAAACACCATGATAATCTCACTAAAGCACTTTTTTTAGTGTCCTCTCTTATGCTTGGGCCCAATTAGTCCACAAGCCTATAAGAAAAACCAGCTATCCATAAATATATAATTTCAGAGAAAATGGCTTGGCTAAGTTGATTTATAATCTAAACTCTAATAATATGAGTTTATAAAAATAAATTGAAATAAATATTTTTCTAAAATAGAAACAATATTTGGTAGTATAAATTTAGCATAGGAATAAAGTAACAATTAGACTTCAAGGAACCCCCTGGTGTTATAATGAGAGTGCTAGATGAAAAGTGAATAATTTATTTTTAATATTTAATTTGATGTCATTTGATCGAGAATACTGTGTTTAAATAGGAAATACAAAACTGTAAGAAATTGAATAACTACATAATCACATAAGAAACTAGCTATAATTACTAAATGTAAAATCTAAATGTAAAATTAAACTAATATGATTAATGTAAAGTTAAAAAATACAAAAGGAATTCCTATATATCTACGAAATGATGTACTAATATCCTTTAGCACCCTGAATAACTCTCATGGAGTAATCAACCTAATATTCAATTTTGTGGCACCATTTGAAATAACTATAATATGATCCAATCTCGACTACATTAGGCACCATTATTTCCTTCTTCATCATGGCTAGCTGTATCACCTTAGATCCATGGTTTACAAATTGATGATAATAAGAGGAGGCTACCTATATTTATGAGTGTAGACAACCTAACAAAAGTCTACAACTATTCTAAAAATCATCAATATGAAAAAATGAAACAAGTTGAAAGTCAAATTAGTTTAAGAAATAAAGTAATGAAGGAAATGATTGCATTAAAGACTACAATTGAAAAAATAATAAAACACACATGAGAGATTAAACAACTAAGAAAGAAAATCATATGAGAAAATTGAATAAATTTTAACCAATTGCATGAATAATTAGAGTAATTGATAATTTTCTTATAGACCATTAATTTCCTAAAAATAGGATAAACTGAAAAGCATAAAACTAAAAAAATGATAATATTATGAAGAAATCAAATTATTTTTATTTATATCAAATTTATTAAATAAAGATAAAAATCAAAGAAAAATAAATATTTTCTAAGCAATATGCAAACTTCCATTTATTTGAGTAAAAAAATCTAAGATTTATTCTAATTCATCATCCCTATCTTCAATATCTACTTGAATGATCAATGGAGGTGAGTCCCAAAAGAATTTTTTTTTTTATAAATTATTTGGAAGAGATTTTATAAAGATATTTGCAACAAGTTTAGATGAAGGAAAAAAATATAAGTTTACTTACCCACCTTAAACCAAGTCATGAATTTAACGATGCCATATGTATCTCAATGCATTGTGTTCTAACATGAAACACATAATTATTTTCCATGGAAATAGTGCTATTATTATCACAAGAGATAGTGGTTAGATATTCTTAAAACAAATGAAGATCTATCAATATTATTCTAATCCATTCTACTTGAGAACTCATTGATGTATAACTACCATGTATTGTGTTTCTATTGAAGAAGGAACCATCATTTCTTGTTTTTTACTACTCTAAATGAAAACTCTAGAACCAAACTAAAAAATATAAATAGAGGTAAATTTTGTATCGTCTACTAGACCAACCTAGTTAGAATCTTTGTGACCAATCAGATCAATATTTTTAGTGGAAGACTAGTGAATGCAAAAATTATGTGTGCCACTCACATACATTAGAAATCTTTTAGTTGCCTCCTAGTGAGACTCTTGTGGATATTTCATGAACAAAGCAATGAGGCTCACAACATAAATAACATAAGTTCTAGTATTTGTTAGATCCATGGGAGTTCTAACTAAACTTCCATACAAAGTAGCATTAACCTTTGGACTTTTATTTTCATTGGTTAATTTCTCACCAAGTGCTATCAATATATAAGTAATATGAATGACATAGCTCCAAATTTATTCAATAACTCTAAAAACTACTTGGTTTAAGAAATATATATTATGATTGATGATTTCTATGCATCCATACCAAGAAAATAGTACATTAATTCTAGATTTAATATTTCAAATTCTTAATTCACTATTTCCTAAAACTTATCCTTTAGAGATTTGTTGTTTCATGTGTGAGAATCTGGTTCAAACTCTAATACCTTGTAAAAATTTGCCTAAGGAAAAGAATGAAAATGTTGAGATCTAGAAGCTCAATTAATAGCACAAGAGAGACAAAATGATATGATTGAATGATAATAGTTATTTAGATAATTTGACTAATACATCATAGAAGTGTCTTTTATATAAAGGAAATCAAGATGACTAGGAGATATGCAAAGATATAAGAAATAACTAAGCACATGTCCACCAAGAGTGTAATATCCTCCATTCTGTATGAATGTACATGCAAAAATGAGAAGATAAGAATACAAAGGTGTATCTCATTAAAAGATGTAGCAGACAACATGTGCTCAAACAAGATGCAACTATTGTATTGCCAACATGATAACTCATATGAATATGCAAACTCCTAGCTATCCACATGAAAACTTATGTGAATATGAATTAACCTAAATAAACTTAAGTAAATTGTAAATAGTAAATACTTATTTACACCAACACCCACCTTTAAGTGTAACTTAGGGGAATGCACCTAAGTTCATAAAAGATAGATAGTAATGCAAGATGGATTCTAGCTACTAGGCAATGTTAGGTACCCCTGTAAAAACTACAAGTGCAAAAAAGAGGCAATGTAATATTTCATTAAGAGGAGAAAGAGGGAAAACCACATGGGAAAAACCCCCCTCCAAAAAGAGAGATCAACAAAAGGAAATGAGAGAGAAGAAGACCTTGTTAGGATTTGAACCTTAAACTGAAATAACAATGACATGCAAATATAAACAATATCAAAAAATAATAGATCACACAGAAAAGAACAAAAGACACCAAGATTTAGTGTGGTTCACCCAATCCCTAGGCTACATCCACCAAACAACAAGTCCAATATTATTATGATCTAGTGACTACAACTTGATTACAATTCCTAATCCCTTACAGCTCAATACCATCCTAAGATGCATTTTTGCATCACACCTTATCAGACAATCCCTAACCCTCAGCCATTTTATACAAGTATTTTTGCTACTTTAGGGTTAAAATTAGTTACAACATGTTAGCTATAAATTGGCAAATATAAATAATAGCTGACTGATGAATATTAGCCATTAGCGAATAGTAGCCCAAAAAATTTATGAAGTATGTATAGTAATTCCTTGATCAGTCACCACAAACTAGCAATCTCCCACTTGAGGACTGATCAAACTCCACACTAGACAACAATCTCCCACTTGGAGACTGATCTTGTAGCAATACCACTACCAGATGAGGCTTCCACTAGATCAAACCACCATAGAATCTAATGTTCTTTTATTCTTGTTTAGTCCAGAAGACCAACCAAAGTTGAAAAGGAGTTAAGCTTCTCCCTTTTCACTACCTTTGTAAACATATTCGCTAGATTTTCATCTATATGTATCTTATCTAGCTTTAACTATCCATCATCCAAAATTGACCAAATAAAATGGTCTCCCAACCAAATGTATTTTGTCTTTGAATGTAGAGTAGAATTTTTTCCAATATGAATGACACTCTTGTTAGTCTCAAAATGGTTTTGACACTTGAGTGCCAACACACTTAATCACTTTCTACATTGCAGTCGAGTACACCATGTATATCGAGCCACAACATGAGTCGAGTTAGGGAAGCCTTTAGATGTCGAGTTCTTCAGGTGCCGACCAGCCTTCGGTGCCGAGTGACATTTGAGTGCTGAGTCATAGATGATGTCGAGCAATATAGAAATACAATAAGTGTCGAGCAAGCCAGTTTAATATAAGTGTCGAGCATCAGAGATCTATAAGTGCTGAGCAACACAGAATACACATATGAGTTTGTAACATTACAAATTCAGATGTAAATCATTTTTATGGCCGACATATGATGAATCTCAAAGGATTAAAAGATAAGATCGATTTTTTTGTATTTTCCATGCAATCAACATGTAGCCAATAAGAACAATGGAGAATGCATGCAGCCAATTGTAAATGTGCAAGGAATAAGTGGCAAATAGAGATTCAATATGGATTGTAGATCCATACCTAACCCTAAGTCTTCGAATGTCTTTATAGGGAAGAAAAAATCACATTGAACCCTATGGTGAATGGACGAGGGTGTGCAAGGAAAACTAATTCTCAGAGTGAAGAGTATCAGATCACAAAGGATCAAGATCAGAAAAAGTAGAACAATTGCCTGTATTCAGTAATTGAAGGATTGTAAGTTATTAGGTTTATTATACCTAAATCTTTCCAGAAATTGTATTAGAAAGAAAATCCTATGGTAATAGGTTAGCTTAGTAGCTATTTTGTAAATCCTATAAATAGGTGATGAAATCCTTTAGCAGGGTAACACTTCTTGTAAAGTGTTTGAAATCCTTTAACTAGGTCACTACTGATAAAGTGTAAAGTTTTTAACAGGGTAGGCCTTTAACAAGGTAGACCATCAGAAGTGGTTAAACCTTATTGCTGCAGTAATTTTTGTGGGTATCATCCCCACTTGAGTTTTACCTTCTTATTCCTGGAGGGTTTCTATGTTACCAAAATCTCAAGTGTTATGTGGTGATGTTTATGTGTTTTTCATAATTGTTTGATATGTTTATATGCATGCAATTTACTTTCAATTAAGAAAAAAATTTAATGGTCAAAGCACAGTACTTCTGATTCACCCCCGCTCTCAGAAGTATTATTCTGATTTGAATATTCCAAAAATTGGTATCAGAGCTTATAGGTTGTCACAAGAAGAAGTCTAACAACTTGGAGAAAAAGATCTAAAGATGGAAGTCTTCAAACTTGGGAAGATTATTGGCAATCAAGTGATTGATGTACAATTGGCTCTACACAAAGTAGAGGAAGCAAGGGAGGAATTAAAAAAATCATTGAAGAGAAGGAAGGATGTAGCTATAGCTGAAAATGATATAAACTATAAGGAGATTGATACCACAAAACTGTGTACCAATGGAGATACTAAAGAGTTTGATGCAACAATAGCAGAACTGATGGAGAAAAAAAAAGTTCAAACAGATGAGATAAGATCTCTCAAGATGGAACATGAATCTCAGGCCCTAATGATATGTGAAATCACTGTACAAAAGAAAAGAGCAGTTGAGGATAAAGTCATGATGGAAGATAACAAAAAAAATCTTGCAAATAGACTTGAAGAAAAATGTACTGAATTAACAAGGATCTCAAACATGCAAAAGGATACACTTTGCCAAATGATGAATCTTCATCATGAACTCAATATGAAAGATATTGAGATCTCTACTTTGAAGATGCAGAATGAACAATTGCAGAATGAATTGAACAGAGAAAAATAGACAACAGAGAATCTCAACAAACCAAGTGAAGCCATCAAGTACTTTGAACAATTGACGAAATTTCCAAGATCAACCCATGATACATCAGGACTTGGATACAATAGCACTGAAATTGGAGAATCATCAAAGAACGTTGAACAAACAAGTGAAAAAGGTAAGAATTCTAAACCTACTTGTCATTACTGTAATAAAAGGGGGCATACTGCTAATGTTTGCAAGAGTAGAAGAATCAATCAGAAAAATACACCCAAAAACAAAAGTTACTATCACAAGTGAAACATGCAAGGACATATGAAACAAGATTGCAGATCCACAGTTACAAGGACACAAAGATTTGATGGACATTTTAATAATTGTAAGAAGTTTGGACACAGAGCATTTGAATGCAGATCAAAGCTTATGTGGATATCAAATCAACAAACAAAAATAAAAGGAAATGAAAGTAAGTACCATTGGGATTACAACACTAGGTATAGCTATCATTATTGTCAAGAATATGGACATATACCCCAGAATTGCATCAGAACACATTTTAGGGGGAATTATAGCAGGTGGCTAAGCCAAACCACATGTTTCAGTTGCCTAAAAATTGGTCACATCAGCAGAAATTGTCCTACAAGGTCAAAAGCACCAAAAAATGAATCAAACAAGGGCAAAGAAAAGATTGATGAGGAATACATAAAAATAAATATGAAGAAGACATGGTAGAAAAAGAATGAATCAAGTACATCCAATGAAAGGGTCACTTCACCCACAAGGTCAAGTGATCATTTCTCATCCAATTAATCTCAAGATGAGTCTATGGGGTTGATACATACAAGGAAGTATCATACATCATCCCTAAATCATGAAGAAGAAATGCAAAGTACAAATCAACATGAAAGAAGATGCAAAGACAAAATTTTAAATGATGATTCCGAGCTGTCTCTGGATGCCGAGTAAAATCCTAGCGGTAGCCGAGTTCCTAATAGTGACCGAGTTGATGATTTTTTCCGAGTTAAGAAACTCCTATGGAAGCCGAGTAAAATAGAAATGTAGTGCAAGCTGAGTAATGTTAAAAATTCTTCATAAGATGAGTTTGTAGTTGAGCATTTAATGTGATGGAAATAGGGTATATTATCGTGATCTAAATCATTTTTCCTCATCGCGATCAAGAAGCAAAGGAGATAAGGAGCACAAAGTGACTTCACAATAGAGAATCCAATATTCCAAGAAGATTGTAACCTCCTACAACATGTTTTCATCGATCTTGAGGTATTTTCATTTGTACTGAGCTACGCAGTTTCATATTTATGTGTAAAAGAAACCCTAGTTTACAAATGGCTTTGAGTTCCAAGAAAACCCTAGAAAAAGAATCATTTGAAGTAGAACTAGTGTCTAATGAAGTTAGGCAACCCGATTTTCACCCTATTCCTAAAGTGGCATACAAAAATGACCTAGCTAAAGCCCTTTCTTTGATACCCCAAAATGTTGTTATGGTCCAAGACATAAGAAGATGCTACAATTTCAAGATAGGAGGCCTAGGAGACATTGAAATTAGAGAAGCCTTTGCAAAGCTATGTGTCAATGGAGTATTGAAAGAATAATACAAAATTGTTGAAAGGAAGGGTTTGACACAAGTTTTGAGTTTTTCCATCGTGTTCAAGACAGAGTGGATCAAACTTGTATTGAGCAGAATTCATGATGGTAGTTTGTGGTTAGAAGATGCCCCTGCCAAATTAACAAAAAGAATAATTCATAGGGTAATTGGATATCCTACCCTAGATCGGCACAAGAACTTGAGAAGTGAATCCAAGAAGGCCATTGAAAATAATATAGGTGCTCAATGGAACCAGAGAGGAAAGACTATTCACACCATTTAGGATCCTCTAGTTGAGTTTTTTGTTAGAGTTATTGCCCACAAATTCTACCAATCTGGTAGACTCAACAGTGTGCCATGTATAGCAGTAGATGTAGGTTACAAACTGGTGAAAAAGGATCATACTTATGATCTTGTTGAACTACAACTACAACAGATAAATGAAAACCTAATAGCCATAAGAAGGACAAAGGGTGCTCAATGTAAATTTGGAGCAATTTTGGTTTGTATATTCTTTTATGTTCAGAATGAAATTCCTTCTTTTGCCAAAGTTACATGGAGGAGTGATAGGACTATCATATCCCAAATAAATGAGTATATAGAACAAATGGGAGAAATTTTTGATACTCTGATGACAAGCTATTTTGAGGATTTCAAGAAATCCATGAAGCAAAGGGTGAGAATACCAGTTTCCTTAGTAGAAAAACATATTAATGATATATGTTTCTTAGTTGATATTGACTTCACCTACATTCAAGCTACAATTCCAAGGGTAAGATGGCTAAGGCCATTTGGTTAGGAAATCAATGTTGATGAAGCATCTGCAATAATAACTGCATTGTTGGTAGAAGAAATAGATAAGTGTGCCCCACATTTTGGCACTTATGATGTTGTAAGGTCAAAAATAAATATGGAATTAAAAACTGCCTCCACATTGAAAAAGAAAGATAGATTGATGAAGAAAATTAAGAAGCAATTTGGTGAAGGGGTAGAGACTCGCGTTGAAGATGATGATGATGACAATGATGATGAAGAGGATGAAAAAGAGCAAGGCCAAATGGAACTAACTCAAGGCCTAGGTGAGGACAAGGAGGAAGGTGTTGAGGAAGAAGAAACCAAGGAAGCACTGACCCAGGCCAAGCCAAAGAAAAGAAAGGCAAAAGATCAACCTCCAGCTCAGCCCAAACCAAAGAAAGCTACCATGCCATCACCCCAAAAGCCAACAACCAGAGCTGCAACAAGGGCCTCTACTCAAAAAGATAAAGAGAAAGAAACAAAAGAGAAACCAATCAAGAAGACACAAGATGAGCCTAGGAAAAGAAGAAGATATGTGGCTCAACCTGATAGAGATGAAGAAGATCGATCTGAAAAGGTAAGTCATTCTTCAATTGATATATTATGTAAAAAGATTGGAAATGGAGATTTAAGAAATATAAATAAAGTTGATTTCAATAAGTTCACTAAAGAAGAATAGAATAGAATAGAGGAATCAATTTATGGAATGATGGTAAAGTTCAACTACACCCCTCTTGAACTAGATGGACAATTGCCAGATGAACTATCAAAAATTATAGAAGACAGATGGCATTTTTGTTTAAAAATAGAAAAGGAGATGAGAGAAACAACCCTAGCAAGCATACTACTTGATTTGACTAAGGAGAAAATCGAAAAAGTAGTCAAAAGGCACAATGCTAAGTTTACACCTAAATATAGGGCATTCTTCATTCTCCAAAACAAAATGGAAGAGATTGTACAAAAAACAACCAAATCATGGAAGAACTTGTACAAAAGGATTGAAGATTTTCTTGAAGAAGAAGACAAGGAAGAAGCTTCTGCTCCACCAGAAGAAAGAAGAAGAAGGAAATAAGAGAAGATAGAAGTAGAGCAAGGTAGAGGAGAAAAGAAGGAAGAAGAAAAGAAACAAGAAGAAGAGAAGAAGGAAGAAGAAAAGAAAGAAACATAGGAGGAGACAAAAAAGAAAGATAAAACAGGAATAGCTGAGGAAAAATAGCAACAAGATCACAGTGTGCAAGACACACAATTGCCACCACCAAGCCCTTTTCATGTACCCATCACACCTGCAAAAACAATAACTAATCAAGGTAGACAGTAGGAGGAGAAAATAGAAGAAACCCCTAAAGAGCAGGAGGCAATACAAACATTGATAAATTTTCCTACCTCAAGGACTCCTTCACAAAAGCCTTTACAAATATTAGCACCAGGATCAAGCTCTACAAATATTGCAAGGATACTTCACTATGGAGACCCTAAACTAGATGAAGAGATAGTCATATCGAGTTATGACTCAAAAACAATTAACATTGATCAAATCAGTAAGGTTCAGGAAGCAGTAAATAGAAGAAAAAGGCAAGAGATACTTAAAAAGGAATATCAACAAAAGCAAACAATGCATGAAATTAAAGATATATCTATGGAAGCTTTTAGTATTCAGTCACTAGATGAGTCAAATCATATCACGGAACAATTATCAGATATTGTTGAACAGGTGACAAATGCAGACCTAGAGACAAATGAAAAACTCATGGAATGGTCTAAAAGAAAATTTCAAGGAAAGGTTAATGAGAAAATATCCAGTGAAATAACATTTTCTCAGATTGAATTGGAAAAGGTCATAGACAAAGTTAAAAAGGTACTTGAGAATATATTCTCTTTATACAAAAAGTTGTGTGACTTTTCATATTTCACACAAGAGACTAGACAAAAGATAATGAACCTAGAGAGAAATTTGAATATTTCTAGCATGCTCCTACCTAAAGGTCCAGCTCAAAGTGCAAAGCATTTTACTCAGATGCTCACATTGAGAAAGAGATAGTTGTATTAACAACAGAAGAGGCCACCATCAAGGCCAAATGATTACAGCTCCAATCTTCTATTACCCCACATTTGGAAATCCTCCATAAAGAACAAGTCTATGCTGAAACTGTTCTAAAAAAAAGACCCTAATCTTTCTACTTTAGAAGCACTTATTCACCTTGCTGCAGAGATTTCCCTCCAACATAAATCATTGGAAATTGCTTTGCATAATTGGGATGTAGCTCTTAGGATGATTATGGAGGTAAATAACACATTTTTGGCAAAATATGGTCTTAACCCTTAAAACCCTCTGACATAAGTGTCAACAAGTGGGAGATAATAAAAAAATGGGCGAGACAAGATAAAAAGGTGGAGCATGATATACAGCATCAAAAATTTTGGTTACCAAGATAGCACTAATAATGGCACAATCAACTCAGGGGGAGTTACAATAATTTTGAGGTATATATATATATATATATATATTGTACATTACAAATTTTGACTAAGGTTTTAAAAATATCTGTATATACCAAGCAGATTAGTACATGTATTCATAAGGTTAGTTAAGTGTTTTTGTCACTCATGTCAAAGGGGGAGATTGTTAGTCTCAAAATGGTTTTTGACACTTGAGTGCCAACACACTTAATCATTGTCTACATTGGAGCTAAGTACACCATGTATGTTGAGCCACAACATGAGTTGAGTCAAGGAAGCCTTCAGATGCTGAGTGATCTTCAGGTGCCGAGCAGCCTTTAGGTGCTGAGCAGCCTTTAGGTGCTGAGTGAAGATCAGGTGCTGAGCATGATACAAGTGCTAAGTGACATTTGAGTGCCGAGTCATAGATGATGCTGAGCAATATAGAAATACAACAAGTACCGAGTAAGCCAGTTTAATATAAGTGCCGAGCATCAAAGATTTGTAAGTGTCGAGCAACACAGAATGCACATATGAGTTTGTAACATTACAAATTTAGATGTAAATCATTTTTATGGCCGACGTATGATGAATCTCGAAGGATTAAAAGATAAGATCAAATCTTTTGTATTTTCAATGAAATCAACATGCAGCCAATAAGAAAAATGGAGAAGGCATGTAGCCAATTGTAAATGTGCAAGGAATAAGTGGAAAATAGAGATTCAATATGGATCGTAGATCCATACCTAACCCTAAGTCTTTGAATTTCTTTATAAGGAAGACAAAATCACATTGAACCCTATGGTGGATGGACGAAGGTGTGTAAGGAAAACTAATTCTCAAAGTGAAGAGTATCAGATCATAGAGGATCAAGATCAAAAAAAGAAAAACAAGTGCCTATATTCAGCAATCAAAGGATTGGAAGTTATCAGGTTTATTATACCTAATACTCTCTAGCAATTGTATTAGAAATAAAATCCTATGGTAATAGGTTAGCTTAGCAGCTATTTTGTAAATCCTATAAATAGGTGACGAAATCCTTTAGTAGGATAACACTTCTTGCAAAGTGTTTGAAATCCTTTAACTAGGTCACTGCTAATATAGTGTAAAGCTTTTAACAGGGCAGGCCTTTAACAAGCTAGACCATTAGAAGTGGTTAAACCTTCTTGCTAGAGTAATTTTTGTGGGTATCATCCGCACCCCAGTTTTACCTTCTTATTCCTGGAGGGTTTCTGGGTTATGAAAATCTCAAGTCTTATGTGGTGATGTTTATGTGTTTCTCATAACTGTTTGATATGTTTATATGGATGCAATTTACTTTCAGTTAAGAAAAAGTTTTAATGGTCAAAGCACGGTACTTCTGATTCACCCCCCCCATCTCAGAAGTATTATTCCTATTTAAATATTCCAACAACTCTAACTATCTGTAAACAAATAATTTTCCCTCTAAGGGTGTCCCAATTCTTCTAAGAAGAATTGAAGCCATATATCATCTCCTTGGTTGCCTCTATAGCATCAACATACTCTAACTCTTTAGTGGATAAAGAATTAACCTTCTATAACCTAGAAACCTAGCTCACTATTGCCCCACCAATAGTAAATACATAACCTATAGTACTCTGCCTATTATCAACATCCCATGCCAAATTTGAGTCAACATATCCCTATAAATTAGTAGTAGAGCCCCCAAAATGTAAACACTTATTGGATGTTCTTCTCAAATATCTGAGAATTCATTTAATTACTTTCCAATGCTTAATTCCAAGATGACTCATATACCTGCTAATGACTCCCACTGCATATGCAATATCTAGCCTTGTACATACCATAGCATACATCAAGCTTCCTATAGTTGAAGTATAAGGTACTTTGAACATCTTATTATTCTCTTCTTGTGTCTTCAAAACATCTCCTTTGTCAACTTCAAATGACCAAATAAAGGTGTGCTAACAACTTTAGCATGAAATGTTGCAACACCCTCTAAACATATTTAGCTTGAGATAGCATCAATTTTCTGTTCTTCTGATATCTCCAAATCTTCATACCAAGGATTTTCTTTTCTACCCCCAAACTCTTCATACTAATGCATGTACTAACTAGCATTTCATCCCCTTAATGTGATCCATGTTAGACCTAGCTACAAGCATATCATCAACATATAAACATAAAATAATTTACTTGTCATCATCCAACCTCTTAAACTAAATAAAATGATTGGAATGACACCTATTGTATCCATGCTCATGCATAAAACTGTCAAATTTAAGATATCATTGTTTAGGTGCTTGCTTCAAGCCATATAAACTTTTCTTCAATTTGCACACTAAGTTCTCCTTACCTTTGACTGTAAATCCCTGTGGTTGAGCCATATATATCTCTCCATCCAAATCACCATGAAGGAAGGTTGTTTTAACATCAAGCTACTTCAAATGCAAATCTTCAGTAGCCACAATACCTAAAATAGTATGGATAGAAGTTATTTTAACAACAGGAGAGAATATCTCATCAAAATCAATGCCTTTTTTCTATAAAAAATCCTTTAACAACTAAACTGGCTTTAAATATTTTCTTACCTCCATCCTCTTCTTTCAACCTATAAACCCATTTATTCTGTAAATCCCTTTTACCTACAAGAAACTTGCATACATCCCAAGTCTTATTTTTTAGCAAAGAGTCCATTTCATCTTCCATTGTAGACTCCAACTAAATCTTGGTATCCACCTACACAACATCATATCATTTAGGTTCACCAACATGTGTTAGTAAAATAGAATATAAACAAGGAAAAAATCTTTTTGGAGGTCAGATTAGTCCTGCTGACTGTCTAACATTCACTAGTGTGTGTGGTATTGTTGTGGTTGTTGGACATCATGAGGAATTTCTATAACATCATCTTTTAGAGTATCATTTGGCACTACATAATCATCTACTTTCTTCTCGTATTGCTATAACAAATCTTTGTACAACACTTTCTCATTGAGTATGACATCTCTACTTCTTAAAATTTTATAATTTTCAAAATCCAAAAGCCTATAACAAAATTCATCAATACCATATCCAAAAAGTGCACATTTCTTTGACTTAGCATCCAGCTTAGTTCTATTTTTAGAACCTAAATGAGAAAATGCTTCACAACCAAAGGTTTTGAGAAAAGAATGACTCACCTTGTTACCAGTCCATGCTTCCTCTAGAATACCAGAACTCAAAGGAGTAGAGGGACCTCTATTAATCAAATATATAGTAGTATTGACAACCTCTTCTCACATGTGTAAGGGCAATGTAGTGCCCGCCCTAGTTTACATTTTTTTAGATACATTGTTGCTATCATTGCCGAACTCTATTAGGTCATTTTATGTTGATGGTTAGTAGCATTTTTTAAGACTATTAGATATTGTGTTATAGATTTAGTTAATATATGATGTGATTATTTAGACTCTACATTTCATTTATGCATGATGATTATTACATAATTCTCAGTTATTGATGATGTTTAGCTAAATGGATTATTATATGTGTGTGATATTTTTATGGATACTTACCCCATACTGCATGTGTATGTTGCGCATGTTTTTTCTCTTTATGTATGACATTTCTAATGTGTTTAAGGAAGGGAGTCATAGTCACCTGCTAGTTAGGATCTATATGATGCACCACTTCCTGTCATTGCCTGTTTAGCTTACAATGTATATATATATATATATATGTATGTATGTATGTATGTATGTATGTATGTATGTATGTATGTAGTGCCTACCCTCGTTCACATCTTTTTTGGACATATTGTTGCTATTATTATCAGACTATGATGGACTATTTTTATGTTATGGATTCAGTGGTTATGTGATGAGATCATTTAGACTTTACATTTCATGCATACATGATGATCATTATATTGTGTTCAGTTATTGATGATTAGCTAGATGGTTTATTATCTCATGTGTTTTATTATGGATACTTACCCTATACTTGCATGTGTATGGTGTGCGTGTTTTCTTATTTTATGGCATTTCTGATGTGGTTAAGGAAGGGAGTCATAGTCACCTACTTAGTCGGGAGCTACATGATGCACCACTTCCTGCCATTGTCTGTTTAGCTTAGCATTATATATATTGTATGTACATGCATGGTTTTTCTACAGGTTGCATGTACTGGGTATTGACTTCTCTGAATTGCCAGGATGACCGTACCCTATTATACTATCTCAATGATAAGAGAAGAGAGATGAATTCTCAAGTCCAAATCCCAAAGCTTTAAGCCAATTGTCCTAGTGAGGTAGGACAAGTATTTAGATATTTTACCCACCGAATGTGTCGAATGACATAATTCATGATTTTTAACCCTTTAGATTGATTTTGAGTGATTTTCTCTATGATGGGTTTTCATATTTTATCTTGGAGGTCTATGGTGAATTTTTTATTAATTAAGTCTTAATAAATAGATTTAATTAATAAATTAATTATTTGAAAAAATTAATATAAAATACCATGTTATTTGATATTTTGATTATAATTAATTAAATGAGAATTAATTGAGGAAAAAGAAATAAATAAAAGAAAATTAGAAATTAAAATTAATAATAATAATAAAATAATAATAAAGTAATAAATAAATAATAATAATAAAAGTTATAAAAAATAAACTAAAAGTTATAAATATTTAAATAGAAAATTATATAAAAAGTGAATTGGAGTTATAAGCTTGCATGTGAGTTAATGCACTTTTGTATTTCTCATGTGTCAACAACACGGGGGTTAGTGCATCAATTAAGCCCATGGTGTCTACACCCCTATGACCCATCTAGAAGGTTGGAAAAGACCCATGCTTAGTTGGAGACATCTTCTATCTGTTTCTAGAAGCATTCTAGATGTTTCCTGAGAGCTCTTTATATTTAGCCATTCCTAGAAGCCTAGAGAGAGCATTTGGAGTGCAATTGGAGCATTGGAGGATTTGAGAACTCTGAAGAAGGGAGCTTGCTCTACGGGTTTTCTGAGGAAGAGCGATTTAGCATCAAAATTCGAGTAGATTCTTGTAATTTTACTTATGCTATTTTCGCATCTTGCATTCTCTGTCTTCTTCGTGTCTTCCATATGTCTTCTAAGGATTTTTCCTATCTTAATTTGTATGCATTCTCATTATGGGTAGTTAAATTTATTTGAGAATCTTATATGCATAAATCAGAAAAGAACACGGGGCTAGGGTTTAAATTCATAGCCAAGCCCATTAGATTATTTATTGGATAAATTTGAGGTCAAAAGTTTATAGGAAAATTTTGGAATTAGAACTTCTAAATAAACTGTTTATATTTTCAAATGTGCACACACACACACACACACACACACACACACACACACACACACACACATATAGAAATATATACATATGTATACGTATTCATGTGCTGTGATATTGATAAACTCTGCGTGTATATATATATATATATATATATATATATATACACACATATATATATATACAAATATATATATCCTTATATATATACATACATATGTATATATATACATATATTTATTTATTTAATAAGAGAATATCAAATCGTGCTAGAGTTTCATGTTAATAAAATGCCATATCGCATGGAAACATTTTTATGAGAAAATGTTATTAAAAAAAAAAAAAAAAAAAAAACTTATTTATTAATGTGCAGTGGGGACGGATGTCTGTGCACCCGCGCTTGTCACAGTGGAGAACCTGCAATCGCAGGAACTATGACAAAGAAAGTACCACGTACCCACTGTCGCCGCAGGCCCTGCAACTGCAGAGTACCTGTGTGCGTGCCGTGGCCCACATATTTGTGTGTTGCAACGTTTGCATACATAAAACATTGTATATGATTTTATAATGTTATTTTTAAAACATTTGTAAATAATGTTATTTGTTGTTAGTTTTATATATGTGTGTGTGTGTGTGTGTGTGTGTGTGTGTGTGTGTGTGTGTGTAATTGTTATATATTTAATTATTAGTTAATGAAATTCTAAATATTTAAGATTTAAAATAAATAATGTTTCTTAATTGGAATTTGATCTAATTAAGGTTAGACAAAATTTATGAAATTTAAGTCATTTAACATTTTAGTTCTAGTAGTAAATGGAGAATAGTGTGTGAATTCTAGAACACTTACAAGATTGAGTTGTTAGAGTTAGGGGGAGAAATTTTTTATCTATCAAACAAATACATGGGTTAGGTAGAACGTGAAATTTCTCCACTTGATATTTAATTTGGAAAACATAAATTGCAACCTCTACATTTAATTCAAGTTTGTAAATCCAAAACATGTGTTTGCATTGTGTATTCTTTATGCTATTATTTTTGGTTTTGGGTTGACTAGTGTTGACCAGTTATAGGACGTCTACCAGAGGCTTGGGGGTTATGTGATTGTGATGTCATGATGATGTTTTAATCTTGATCTTTATAAACCCAACCATGGTTATGTGATGGAATGCTCTATGTATTGGATGTGATTACTAATTGTTATAGTGGAGATTCTTATCTATGAGACTCTTGACTTAACCATTATTTTTGGTCATCGATCAGTTATCCTTGGTTATTTTCTAGTCGCCATGATGGGACTGTAATGTGGATTTATTTTTTATGATGTCATGTTGGGACATGTTTGACTCAACCTTTTTGGAGTCTTCGATCAATATGATTGAGATATATTTTGGTT
This sequence comes from Cupressus sempervirens, assembly GCA_028749045.1. NCBI lineage: Eukaryota > Viridiplantae > Streptophyta > Pinopsida > Cupressales > Cupressaceae > Cupressus > Cupressus sempervirens. Next base: position 31,492,934 of record CM053788.1, read on the forward strand.
TTTTAGAACCATTGGATACTTTTGATTATCAGTGACACTTCAGTTGCCAATAGAGAGTTGTTGTGTTCATGATTTTTTATGGATGTTTGCTCATGGAGATTTGATGCTTTTATGCATATTTGATAATTTTTTTATGGATTATATTTTGTGATTTTGAGATTTATGATTCCATGAGCTTAGGGTAGGATATTTGCATGTAGTGATTGGAAGTGGTTTGCAATGGGGATTGGGGCCCTAAGAGGCTACCAGGGTAACTCATTGTAAGTTGGATTAATAAGTGATAACATTCACACCTAATACTAACTGAATGAACCTTAAAAGATAAGTGTTTTCTTCTTGCCCATGCCTTGAGTTCTTGTACAGGCTAGGATGGGAGTAGTGAGAATGCATGGTTGTGACCTTGCATTCTGTAGTATGCCTCGTCAGTATGAGAGGATACTAGTGGCCGCATGAGATCAGTATGGACCCATGGAGTTTAGCTAACTGCCAGGGTAACTTGTACGTGATAAATGCGATGACACATTTCCACTTGCATAGTAGGTTCCTACATGTCATTGTGTGCCTCTAGGGATTAGATGTCAGATTTTGTGTTTGGAACCTTTGAGTTAGTATACTTTTAGGATTCCTTGACTTATAGAGATTTATGCTGTGTGATTTTTTATAGCCTGTTTGGGACTTGAGTTATCTCCTCAGCACAGTGGGAGTGGACCACTTAGGTACCAAAAAATTAGGTGGTAGTGTTTTTTGACTCTTATCATTTGAGATATATTGAGACATCGTGGTTGATGCATCCTTCATGATGGTAGATATGTATCCTTTCATTGGTGTTTTAGTATATGTTAGATTATGTTTATATTTGCATGTTATATTACTTTCTACATATGATGTTGTATATGTTAGGAGTGACATTCCTACTATGTTAGTATCGATGATCTCTTCGGTGATTTGGAATGTTACACACGGAGGGATGGCTAGGATCCAGGATGGTCTAATGATGCTATTAATGGTTGGGAAGAATCGTGCACTTAGTTTATTATGTTTGATTTTTGTGATGGATGTATATGTCTTCTATGATGATGTATCATGTGTATCATGTGATTATGTTTTCTTTTATGTATCGTGGATTAGAATAGGGTGATGTACCATATTTCATCTATGTATATTCTTTTGAGCTTGTCATACCCTATGGCATGTACAACGGATGAATAAGCATTTGAAATGTAATGAATAAACATTGGACTTATCATTATTATTTCATGTGGATGTTGTACTAGATGGATTCATTAATGGTAGTTGTTTAGATCTAATTCAATGTTAAGGGATCTTAAAGAAAATAAATCTGTTATGTATGTTATGTTTAATTTCAGATGGACATTGCTATTGCTTCCGTATGGTGCATGTTTTATATGTGGTATTTACTTTCATGTTTTAAAAAAAAAAATGCTATCAAACTTAGTGAAATTCTAGGTTAATTCTATGGATCCCTTGGCAGGGCATTACATTTGGTATCAGAGCCCGAGTTTCTACATTGGGAGCTCTGGGTATTTTGGAACAACTAGAACTTTGAACTATTAAGTGTATCTTTTCGAACTTGAAACTAGGTGAACTGAAATAGAACCTGAACTGTTACTTGCATATTTTTCATACTTCAACACTTAGTTTCAAAACTGGAAATTTTACTTAAACCTAAACATAGAACTAAACTTAGTCTATTGCAACATGTGATTGTAATAGTACTTTGCACTGTTGTAGGATGGTATCTGGGACTAGGTCTTCTGTTAGAGGCTATAGTAGAGGCCGAGGTAGAGGTCGTGGTCATGGCAGAGCTATCAGTGTCCATGAGTCTGCCCATGAGGTATCGGCTCATGTAGAGAGTAGGGAAGAGCACTCTAGAAGGCAACAGGATAGAGAGGACCAAGTTGAGTCTGAAGAGGTTGGTTTGAGATGGATGATGTAGACTATTCTAGAATGTCTACCTCCTATTCAAGAATAGCCCAAAGTGCACCAGACAGAACAAGAGCATAGACCCAGATCTAGAAGTCCTCAAAAAGATCGTCAGAGGTCCATTGTGTCCACTCAGATGAAGGATCTTTCAAGATCCAAGGTTAAGCCTTTCAATGGGCAAGGTTCTGGTTATATGGCCGAGCAGTGGCTTATTTCCCTCAACAGGTTTTTTGCCATCCAGGAGTTTGACAACAATGTTAAGGCAAGATTTGTGATCACTAATTTAGAGAATTTTTAGGCCACTTGGTGGACGATTGAGGAGAAGAAGCTGGGAATCGATATGAGTAGTGTTATGTGGGAACTATTCTTGGAAAGTTTTCGTGAATGATTCCTACCAGAGGAATGGAAACAACAAAGGGCTGATGAATTTCATAATCTTACACAATATACTTTGTCAGTGATTGAGTATGAGCGTAAGTTTTATGAGCTCGTGTCTTTTTCAGGGTTCAGTGAAAATTCAGCTCAATTGACACAACATTTTATTAGGGGTTTGAATAACCGTATAATTGGGGGAGTTAAGGTATTTGAGCTAGAAACCCTCAAGGATGCGGTACATCGAGCTATCCTTGTTGAGCAAAGTGTCAACCTTGGTCAAGGTCATTTTGTAGGAGCGCCAGCAGCATCAGGATCTAAAGGCAACTACAATTCAGGTGGTAACAAGAAGTTTTCTTTCTCTAAGGGGAAAAAATATCAGTAGCAGTCTCAGTAGACACAGCAACAGAAGGGATCGAATTCTCAAGCTCTAGGTGGTGGCAAAGGTTCTAACACCAAGAACAACCGCAATGCTCAACGCAATAAATAGAATCAGTCGAATCAGCCAGCTCAGAGTAGCTAGTCTTTTGTTAGTAGAAACAGTTGTCAGCAATCAAATGTACCACCTATGGGAAGAGGATCCAGAAAAAAATATAGAATGTTTTTCATGTGGACAGATTGGACATTATGCAGCTCAGTGTCCTCAGTGAACACCTCAATTTTCAGGACCTAGACCTACAATTGGTGATGTAGGTAGAGCTCATAGAATGTTTGCAGCAGTTGATCAGCATTAGGCAAATCATCAGGAAATAGTGGTTGAGACCACAGGTGCTATTAGAGGTATATCTCTTTCAATATTGTTTGATTTAGGAGCTAAAAATTCATTTATTTCACCATCTATAGTTTCTAAGTGTAAGTTGGATGCGGTGAAGCAAGATCATGGTTGGCAAGTGGAACTAGCCTCAAGTATTAGGGTCTCCATAGACTCTGTAGTTTATAGGTGTGGGCTTAGCTTAGGAAGATTTGATATGGAAGTGGATCTTCGAGTCATACCCCTTGGTTCCTATGATGTGGTTTTAGGCATGGACTAGCTTGGATCTCATAGAGCCAGTATAGATTGTAGGAAGAAGATTATTATGTGCCAAGATGACCAAGGGAATGATGTGCAGATAGTTGGGATACCAAGTCCTATATCTCTACGGATGATTTTTGCTATGAAATTGAAGCAAAGTTTTTGTAAGGGATATCAGATATTTGTTGTTATGGTAAATGATCTTGATGAGGAAGATCCCAGGAGGAAGACTTTAGATCACCCAATTTTACAGGAGTACATAGATTTCTTTCCAAGTGAAGTTCAAGGCATGCCTCCAAAGAGGGACATTGACTTTAGTATTGATCTAATTCATGGAGCGGAGCCTATCTCTAAAGCTCCTTATCACATGACTACACAAAAATTGGGTGAGTTACATCTTTAACTAGAGGAAATTTTGGCAAAAGGGATAATTTGACCTAGTGTATCACCATGGGGAGCTCCAATGCTCATTGTGAAGAAGAAAGATGGTTCTTTGCACCTTTGTATTGACTACAAACAGTTGAATAAGGTGACTATTAAGAACAGTTATCCTTTACCTAGGATTGATGACTTATTTGATCAGATCAAGGGAGCTACTATGTTCTCCAAGATTGACCTTAAGTCAGGATACCACCAGCTTCACATTAAGGAAGCAGATATTCACAAGACCATTTTTCAAACTCGCTATGGGCATTATGAGTTCATAGTGGTACCTTTTGGGTTGACTAATGCTCCATCAGTTTTCATGAGTTTGATGAATGGTGTGTTCCGATCTTATCTGGATAGGTTTGTAATCATGTTCCTTGATGACATATTGATATATTCTAAGACTCAAAAGGAGCATGAGGAACACCTGCAGTTGGTATTGCAATGTTTGAGAGATAATCAGCTTTATGCCAATGCAGCTAAGTGTGAATTCTTCAAATTAGAGATTTAGTATTTAGGGCATGTTATTTCAAGTGATGGTATTTTAGTGGATCCTGCAAAAATTTAGGTGATAATAGATTGGCCGACACTGACTAATGTGTCAGAGATTCGTAGTTTCATGGGTTTAGCCAGTTATTATCACAGATTTGTCCAAAACTTCTCTAGGATAGCACATCCTATCACTTCTCTTCAGAGCAAAGGAAAGAAGTTCATATGGACAGAGAAATGTGAGGAATCTTTTTAGAAGCTCAAGGAGCTTTTGACGAGTGCATCGATTCTAGCTGTATCTGATCCAAAAGGTAATTTTATGGTGTGTATAGATGCTTCTCTTGAAGGGATTGGGGCAGTCTTGATGCAGAATGGACGGGTGATTGCGTATGAATCACGCAAGCTCAAGGATGATGAGCTAAATTATCCTACACATGATCTTGAGTTAGCTGTAGTAGTTCATGCTTTGACAAGGTGGAGACATTTCTTTTTGGGGCACAGATTTGAGCTACACAATGATCATCGTAGTCTTCAGTACATTTTTACCTAGCCTAATTTGAATGCTCGCCAGAGGCGATGGATGGAGTTTTTATGTGAGTATGATTTTGAGGTTAAGTACATTCAGGGTAAGGAGAATGTGGTGGTAGATGCTTTGAGTCACAGGAGACATGTGGTATCATCAATGACTCTTAGGGTGGATTTCAGGAGTCAAATTCTTCGGGCACTTACTACGGAATCATGGTATTAGGAAGTGTGTAGAGAGATAGATTCAGGAAGATCTTTGGAAGGTAGGTTTGCGGGTTATGTTCGAGAATCAGATGGTCTTTTATGACATCTAGGGAGGATTTATGTGTTATTTCTAGATGAGCTTCGCACCTTGATACTGGTAGAAGCCCATTGTACACCTTACTCAGCACATCCAGGTGTCAAGAAGATGCATGCTGATTTGAGATGTTTGTTCTTTTGGTCTAGGATGAAGCGAGATATTGCTAATTTTGTGGCTAGGTGCCTTGAGTGTCAGAGAGTTAAGGTAGAACATCAGCAGCCAGCTAGACTTTTGCAGCCTAATCTCATTCCTTCTTGGAAATTGGATATCATCTCTATGGATTTTATAGTAGGATTACCTATGATGGTTCAACATCATGATGTTATCATGGTCACCATTGATCATTTGACTAAGGTGGCACATTTTTCACCAATTTCGTCTTCCTACACAATAGCTTCTATACCTAATGTCTTCATGCGTGACATTGTGAGATTACATGGTATTCCTAGAAAGATCATTTCTGACAGGGATCCTGTATTCACATCTGCATTCTGGACATCGCTGCAGCATGAGCTTCGAGTGCAGTCAAACTTCAGTTCAACATATCATCCAGAGACTGATGGTCAGATAGAGAGGGTGAATTAGGTTTTGGAGGATATGTTATGGATGTATGTGATGGATAGGCAAACACATTGGGAGGACTATCTCTACATGGTGGAGTTTTCTTACAACAACGAGTATCATAGCTCTATTGGCATGGCACCATTTCAGGCATTATATGGATGTCCTTGTCGTACACCATTGAGTTGAGACAACCTTGAGGATCGCATCCTATTGGGTCCTAATATGCTTCATGATATGGAGCAACAGGTAGTTCATATCCGTGAGCACTTGATTACGGCACAGGATAGGCAGAAGAAGTATGCTGATGCTGATAGGACTGATAAGCAATTTTCTGTGGGTGATAAGGTTTTCTTGAGAGTGTGACCATGAAAGAGTTCGATCCAATATGGAAAGGGTTCTAAGCTAGCACCTCGCTTTGTGGGACCATTCGAGATTCTAGAGAGGATTGGCCCAATTGCTTACTGCCTTGCTCTATTGCCCAGCCTAGCTCACATTCATGATGTTTTCCATGTTTTAGTTCTTTGGAAGTATATTCCTAATATTGTACA